>PNEQ01069896.1:0-11939 GCA_003012365.1 Medauroidea extradentata | reverse complement strand
GAAGCCACTCAAGAACCAGCCGTCAAATCATGTCTTTCAGCTTGCGCGACGTTGCCAGACTTACCTGAAATTAAATTTGCTCACAGGGGCGTAACGGTTCGTTTCCGGACACGGGTTCCCCATCTCAAATTGGTCACAAACCCCACCCCCTCGCGTGGTTTCATTTTGATGCATTACTTTTCGAACACCCTGTATATATTTTTTTAAGTTAAATTACGTAACTACGATAAAGAATACGTTGTCACATATTGTTAGTTGATATTTACCTATTTATCGCAAACTTTGACTGGACCTGAGTCTGACAATTTGTGTAAAACTGGGATTTTTCGGTGAAACTGCAACACTAAATTGTTTCTAACTCGAAAACTATTAACTTTAGAGAAAAAATTATAATAACCAAAATTAATTATACGCAAAAAACCATAAATGAGCCACCATTTTCCAATATGGCGGCTGTAGCACAGCTTCTATCGTAGGGGACTTTTAGTATGTTCAATAGTACATATCACAAATACAACATCTCTACCAAGTTTCTTGCTTGTACTAATTTTTTCGAGGTTAGGGTGTTTTTTTCCTTATTTTTACTGCACTACATGAGCTGCAACTGGCTTTTCTTGTGGGCAGATGTTGCGTCCAGCTAGGGCTTGCTTTGTGTCAGCTCTGTGGCCATTCATTCTCTGTCTTAGAGTGTTGGTGGTTAGGCCTATGTACTCTGCATCACAGTGTTTAAATTGGAGCTGATATATCAGGTTTATTGTAGCACAGTTGTAGCTACCTTGGATGGGATATGTGTAATTCGTCAGTCTGCTGTTGAAGTGGGTAGATGGCTGATGAATGGTACAGGAACCACAGCGAGAACTGTTGCAGGGGCAGAAGCCTCTGGGGTTAATTGTTTTGCTGGAGGTTGTAGTTGGTGGGAGTTTCGGACGGACTAGTTCATTGCGGAGGTTGGGTGGTCGTTTGAAAACCAATCTGGGGGGCCTTGAAAACAAGTCGTGTGTCTGTGGTGAAGCAGCCAGGATTTTGTGTACAGAGTTTAGTATGGTCTTGAGTTTATTTAAACCTTCATGGTAAGGAACAACCAGGGGGATGTCCGAATTGGTGGTTTTGGTTTGTGTGTCTGTATTAGTGACTGCGCGTTGGATCTGTTTGTGAACAATTGGTTTGGGGTAACCTCTGTTTATGAAAGCTCTGGCTATCTGGTCACAATGTTTGCTTAGGTCATTCTTAGTGGAGCATATGTGTTTTGCCCTTGTGGCAAGGCTGTAAGGTAGTGACTTTTTCGTATTGTAAGGGTGGTAGCTTTCGAAGTGCATATAACGTAGGTTGTTGGTAGGTTTGGTGTGGACAGAGGTGTTAATGGTACCATTGTGGAGTGTTAGTTCGACATCCAGAAATATGGCACGTGTTTTTCAGTATAACCACGTAAACTTGAGTGGACTGGTTGAGTTGAGGTTATTCAGGAAGTCAGCAAGGCAGTTTTCTGTGGAAGTCCAGATCATGAAAATATCATCTATGAATCTCATCCAGCAGTGACGCTGGATTGGTTGGTGAGCGAGAAAGTTTTCATCAAGCTTTCCCATGAAAAGATTGGCATAGGAAGGTGCCATGCTGGTTCCCATTGCTGTGCCCTTGATCTGCAGAAAGTGGTTGTTGATAAATCTGAAAATACTGTTGGTGAGGGTGAGTCTGGCCAGTTCGACAAGGAATGCAGTGGTAGGTTTGCTGTTTGGAGGTCTTCTGTTCAGGTAGTGTTCGATAGCTGACAGTCCAGAAGCATGGGGGATGTTGATGTATAAAGCAGTAACATCTATGGTTACCATGTAGGCTTCTTGAGGGATGGTGCCGAGTTTGGAGAGGCGTTCTAGAAAGTGGTCACTGTCTTTGATGTGAGATGGTAGCTGCTGTACCCAGGGCTGGAGTGTGTGTCTACAAGGGCAGAGATTCTCTCAGTAGGGCTGCCAATCCCCGACACAATGGGGCGTCCTGGAGGTGGTCTTTGGGGTTTGTGAATTGTAGGCAGAAGGTACAGTACAGGTGTGGAGGGATTTTCTGGGGTGAGCAGTTTGATGGAGTCATCAGAGACCTTGGAGAGGGCCCTGTGATGAGAGATACTGTTTGATCTGGTTGGAGATTTTGTTCGTGGGATCTTCTGGGAGGGGTTTGTATGTAGTTCTGTCTAATTATTGGTTTTCTGCTTCCAGAATGTAGTCACATTTGTTCATGATCACTGTTGTGGTCCCTTTGTCGGCAAGAAATATGACTACTATTTCCTTGTTGTTTTGGAGATCTTTGATGGCTTTTCTTTCGGAAGGGTTTCTGTTGCTGTTGTCTGGAAGTGAGCTGGTGAAGTCAGGGTCTGAGATGTTTATAAGGATGAACGAGATAAACTGCTCGAGAGGATGTATGGGTGGCAGTGGGGGAGGGTCCCAGTTGGATGAGGGTGAGAACTTGTACAGGGCCGGGTCTATGGAGCTTTTGTTGTGTGTGGGTGTGCAAATGTTGTTAAAGAAATATTTAAGCCGGATGTTGTGTATGAAACTCAGGACATCTTTTACTGTACTGAAGTGGTCAAATTTTGTGGATGGGGCAAACGAGAGGCCTTTCTCAAGAATACTGTTTTCAGCAGCAGTGAGGTTGTGAGTGGTGGCATGTGTTTTTGAGTATGACCATGTAAACTTGAGTGGACTGGTTGAGTTGAGGCTATTCAGGAAGTCAGTAAGGCAGTTTTCTGTGGAGGTCCAGATCATGAAATTATCATCTATGAATCTCATCCAGCAGTGACACTGGATTGGTTGGTGAGCGAGAAAGTTTTCTTCAAGCTTTCCCATAAAAAGACTGGCATAGGAAGGGGCAATGCGGTTTCCCATTGCTGTGCCCTTGATCTGCAGAAAGTGGTTGTTGAGAAATCTGAAATTATTTTTGGAGAGGGTGATTCTGGCCAGTTCGACAAGGAATGCAGTGGTAGGTTTGCTGTTTGGAGGTCTTCTGTTCAGGTAGTGTTCGACAGCTGACAGTCCAGAAGCATGGGGGATGTTGGTGTATAAAGCAGTGACATCTATGGTTACCATGTAGGCTTATTGAGAGATGGTGCCGAGTTTGGAGAGGCATTCTAGAAAGTGGTCACTGTCTTTGATGTGAGATGGTAGCTGCTGTACCCAGGGCTGGAGTGTGTGTCTACAAGGGCCGAGATTCTCTCAGTAGGGCTGCCAATGCCCGACACAATGGGGCGTCCTGGATATAGCAGATTAAGGCATGCGTGTTGTTATTTATTTGCAGCGTTTAAAGAGAGGCGTGTATATTGATCGCACACCACTTAATTATGTGTATGTCCGTTTACTTTTGAAAGGTATTGCCGCTGTCTTCCGCGACGAGGCTTTGCATTGTCATTATTTAAGCATTTCTGTATACAGCAAAGCAAAGACTTGCTGCAACCAGGTGCAGACACAAGAGTTATCAGCTTATTTCTGGCACTGTGCACTCTGTCACTCGGAGAGCGGTGTTTGATCTATGCAATATTAGTCATGTAACTTAGCGAATTTATTAAATTTTTAACTTTTACTAGAACAGTTGGGTGTGTAGGATTGTCATGATTTAATTTTAAAGTAAAAAAAAAAAATCTGCCAGTATTTTATGTGCAAAGTTATGATCTCAGAGGAAAAAGTGCTGTAGGAATAAAAAAATTATTTAACTATGTAACATGGCATAGTCAAAACATTAACTTTCTAGACATAATATACAAATCAGTTTCTTATGCACACCAAAATCACAAAATGTGACTGCCGGTACTAGCACTCGAGGACGTCTGCGTAAACTTTTTGAAGAGTCAAGTTACAGTTCACAGAGGAGGAACACTAAAGTGCATTTCTAAGAAAAATTTCAAAAGACATGAATTCAGCTACTTAAAGAATTCATCGGACATCAGTAACTAAATTACCGTATCATCTGAGAACTATTGTGTGCTTCCCCTCAAATAAGTGACAAAACTGAAACAAGCACAAAGAATTTTCATGCAAGAAAAACATATTGCCTGCCGAGGTGCTCACGAAGTTGACTGAACTGTAGTTGGCTTCTAACCAGAACCAGACAATGAAGGACAATGCTAAATGGTATCAAACCACCTTATATCCTCCACTTTATTTATAAAGAGACATTAACGAACTAGTCTATTCCGGGAATATTACAAATTTGGGTGTTTTTTTTTATAAATGAAATTAGAAGCAAGTTCAGATCACACTGCAAGCTAAATTTCTAACATTCGAAATGGTGCTCTGAAACATTTTTCCATTTCCATTTCAAAATATTTTGCGACTACACAGAGAAAATATTTTATATTTTAACTATTGAAATAGGACTAACGTTACAAAAAAAATTCATAATTTAACAAATACAAAATTTTTTCTCAGTGTATTCACAAAGTCTGCCTGAAGTAGGCTTAGCTCAGTGAGTTAAATTTTTAATTGTACATTGTTTTCAATTCTGTGATTAGTTTTTTTTCTATTTGTACAAACAGAAAACATAAAACTGCGACTTCGACAAGAGCTTGCAAGTTAACTATCAACCTTAAACATTAAAGTGGCAAAAATTAATAATTTTATCTTTGTACGGCATAGTGATCAATCGCTGCATGGACGTTACTTGTGACTACATTTTCTACTTGTCAACATTATTTAACTCTCATAGTTTTCCCATTGTGACATGACAAAGTCAAAATTTGCTGTTATGGGAACATGGTAGTAACAAAAACCAAGTGTCTTACTCAAATGAAATAATTGACAAAGAAATTATATATTATAGGCAATATACTAAAAATATTTGAAAACACAGTGAAATTCATTTGTACTTTCAAAAATATCTGAAAATGATGACGCTTTACTTCATTTATTGCAATTTTTAAAAAATACAAAAGGACTGTACTGTGATTTTAAATATTATAGCATACTGCCCATAATTAGAGGCACAAATATTTTGCGTATTAATCTGGTAGTAGTCTATTAGACTTCTCAGTTCTATACACACACTGGCCACAGTCGAATATCCATTGGCTCCTAACCGTACAAGTGGGTAGCCCCACAAATTATTTTATTATTTACTACTGGCTTGCAAACTACAATAGTGTGTATAAACAGCTGTCAACTAATCACGGAAGTTACAGTGATATACAGGTTATTGGCGTTCAACCTGACCTACAATCAACATGCGAAATACTCGTGCCATTACCCATGATATATAATCGGTGTAAACTATTTCATTTGAGCAAGACACTTGGTTTTTGTTAAATATTTTCAGTTTGGTATGTCGGTTGGTTTTTTAGTGGCGAGCACAAAACCTTTAAATTGAAATTATGATGTTCACGAGTCGTTACACAAAAATTATGAGAAATAAAAAATTTTCATAAGAGCAAAATTTTGTCACAATTTATGTCTAAAATATGAAAATAGTATCTGGTACAAATATAAAAATAAATATATGACGCAAACTGATGTAGACCGCGCCCTTAATTTTTTAGTTTGCGGGATACAATATATCAAGTAACTGAATTTGAAGAAAATTATAATTGATTTTCTTTCCAACATCCTTAATTTTGCTGAATATTGTACTGTATTACTGACTAAATTTTATTTGTGCTGTAGCTATGCTAGCATGGGATTTTGAAATTACGTGTTTGCAAGATCCAATTATAAAATTTTTGCTCGCTGTTAATTATTGGTGGGAATAGTATTTATTAATTATTTACAGCCCATTTATTTTATATGTTTACATGTTTATGTACTCTTACTATAGTGTGAGTGGGTGTCCTCTTAGGAATTATGAGGTAATAGCTATGCACGGCATGCATTGTAACGTCCCGTTTTTGTTTTTTCACTAAAATGTTTGATACGTACTATTTTGCAGCCCCGCTACCCCTCCAAAGAACAAAAATATTTTTGGCAGAAACTTTTGCGGGCGCATGCACCTGATTTTTTGTGTATCACGTTCCAACCCTCTATCCCGTTTTGAAACACCCCCCACCCCAATTTACTCAACCCAAATTTTTTTTGCAGAACACTTCGAGGGCGCACGCACCGTTCCCCATTAAAGTTATTTTTCCACAACAATTTTTTGCCCCCCCCCCCCTCTTTGTATCCGATTGTTTGGTACCCCGTTCTGGCTCACTATCAGGTTTTGCCCCCCTCCCCCCAAAATAATCGTCAGAAACCCTCGCAAACGCAAGCACAACACCACCCAAGTTTCACTGCAACTGGATGAATGGCATATGTAGTGACACAGAAAAACCAAACATACATACATTATTTTTTATGCAAGTCAATTCATGTTTTTTAATACCCTTAGAGGTTAATTTCAAGAAAGTTTCTGCTTAGTGGGCACCTGCAAACATTAAAGGGGAAACATACCCAAATGCACATGTTGCTACATCCGTTTTAAGTATTGGGTGTAACCTGGATGAATGGCTCAAACAGCGTCAGTCGTAATAATTTTTGTACAAAGATATTCATGCTCAGAATTTTAAAAATTAATTAATTATTTTTATGTCAGAACTACGTAATTGTATTAACTGTATGTACAGAAACTACATGCCAAAAAATATTGAAATCGACCGAGTGGTTTCCGAGATATGAGTTTTGGCCACCTAAATACTCGAGAGAATGAAAGATTTTATAATACTAAACAAAGACTCGGGAAAAATTATTAAAGGTTTCATACAATAATAAAACAACCGTCAAGAGAAAGAATGATATTTTCTTTCAATAATAAAAAATCACTCTTGCATAGCATGCATGCGAAGAATTTAAATCTATAATTATTTCACACTGCTAATAGCCTGAATTAGTATGCATTATGATATGCCAAGAAATTCAAATTAATCCGTTCGAAACCGTAGCCTCTATGTATTTTACTACTTAGGGTAATATGAACAATGACCCAGTCAGCTGCATACTCACTACAGTCAGTTAACACGTTGTAAACACATTCTCCGATCACAAAGAGCATTAACAGTAAAAGTAAAAATCTGAACATATTGTTACAAGTTTGAGACAAAACTTAAACGTGGGCAATTCCCATGAGTTCTTTTGGGATAGAGGTCTATTAATTAGAAATAAAAGAGTTGAATTAAGTTATTGATTTACTAGCTCACAAAAACACAAACAACAATCAACTATAACTTTCACAACACAATTAGTTATGCACACAATTACTCCTGTGTCACATACACGTTAATTAACTTTGACAATTAAAGCACCAAAAAAGTCTACCATCAATTAATTAAACACTACAAATTACAATAAAATTCACTCATATATCCAAACATCAGTCTCTCAAATAGTGACAGTGTACAACCTTAATAGTCCGCAGTGGTGGTGAATCGCAGTGTGCTGCGCAGCATCCTGAATGCACAGCTGCCTTCACTCTTGAGGTCTTCGATTCAACTCCCGTCGTGCACCTCCTCTTCGCCCGTCAGCCCGCCGCAGCAGTCCTCTTGGTTCGTCCAACACTGCCGCCTCACAGTAGACTCTGACATCACCAAGATGACTTCTCCAGTCTCTCTCCACAAGCATAACACCTTCCTCTAGCACGACCAATAGCGAACTCTCCCAAATTTGTCGATTCGGCCCTCTTATACTCTTCGAAACAGTCGGGGAATAACCGCGTTTCAGGGGTCTAAAAATAGACATTTCATCATGTTTCGGACGTGATTTGAGTCTCGTAGGTCGCTTCGCAGGGTAAAAGCGCAGTTGGGACAGGTATCTATGACGTAGCTTCGGCGTGTCTTCCATCACGTAGCCGCCCGGTCTGAGTCAGGGGCCAGTCCACAAAGTGTTACGAAACAGCTGCCGACCACCGGCCTCCAGGTACATGGCACGCAACAATTTTATTCAGAAACTTAGAAAAACATTGTAATATTAAATATACGCAACTTCAAAAATATTATAACGTAAAACATACACAACTTCAAAATAACTGTAATATGAAATATGTACATAATAAATATTGCAAGACAAAATATAGATTTTAAGTCACAATAGCTTGCAAAAAGTGGTATAAACAATGTACACTCTGACTCACGTGTAGAAAACGTGACAAAATTTCAAGAATGGGTAACAGGCACTTACACAAACAGTCTCATGGTTAAGAAATTAGCCGAAAGAAAATTATGAAAAAATGAATTTGTTGTTTGAACGCCTGTCAAAACGCGCCTGGAGCACCAGATTCTTCTGTAACATCCCTGCCCAGACACAAGCCTGCCCTTCCCTTGTTTACATATGTGAATGCTGCGCAGACGTGTTCCTCATTGTCACATCAGCAAAGTTATCATTAATGTACCAGCATGTAAAATTATACAATGTAATAAACACCACAAAAATACATATTCCATAAAAAATACTGAGAAATGAATAAGTGATTAGCCTTCGTGGTAACGAGACATAATTTAAATAAAGTTACACTGAAACCAACAGTCAGTGCTTTCAAATACAATTTAATGTAAATAAAAGAGCACCAAAAATAAATTTGGTGTATACTATACTCCAGCAGCTGAGTGTATGAATGGCGACGACATACGCAACAATGCAGCCTACATGTATGTAACCTAACACTTGTGGGCTTTCTTTAAATCAAAACATCATCATAACACCATGTTTTTGATTAAACTCTGATTTTCACATTTGCCTAAGTATCAAGAGTAAAGGATAATTATAACACCAACATCTAGTTTGGTATCATTTCACATTTGGTTGTCATGCATAGAAAATTAAAAAAAAAGGTTATATTTTTCTGGCTATAAATTATGTCTGATATACAAAGTTTTAATGCAAAACCTTATATTTCAAAATGGTTTAAATGCTTTTATTACATACACACAATGAATTCCAAAATTAAGAGATTTGTGAAATTATGCTTAGAGAGTTTTATTAAATTGATCACAATGATATGTGGTCACATAAATCCCGGTTACTTATTACATAGAAGCTTTAATAATAAATGGATAGTTTGATGATTGATGAAATTCTTACGTCTGTACGTTAATAATTTCACGATGCCTACGAACTACAGAGAATTTTGTATTCTATAAGAAGTTTACAAAATATCACTTGGCTAGCCGGAGTAGATTATAACATATTCTCTTGTTGTTTAAATTGTAATCTGAACAAAGTTTTCTTGCATCCAAGAAATAAACCAATCTTATTACTTGTATTCAATTGTTTTCTTAACCTGATTAACGTTTGCTACTAAACATTCTGGTCATGATAACAAGTATGCCTAGCTAAGTCGAGAAGGTTGCTTTCTGTAAACGTTTTACAACAGCTACCATAGGAAACGGTCGGCAAGAGGAATGGTTTCGGTTCTTGCCCCTAAAGGAAGACTCATACTATTGTACATGAACTCTTCTGGGCCATCTTCGGTCACCACAACGCCTGTGAAAGTCATAAGTTGTTATATTCGGTCACGAGGTTAGCATGGGTAGGGCAAATTATCAGTGTGAGGCGATCAAACAGTTATACGAGTAATGTTTTTAAATGTCAAATAAGTCACGAAGCCTTGAATTGCTTGCTATGCCCTTTCCTGTAGTCTACATATAAAATAAAGTAGGCTAATACGGGGTCAGTTGTGAGCAAACGTGACCTTTTTATTATTATATATGTATATATAACGTCAACATTGGTTATAGTTTCTAAGATTTTGGAAGCCAATGTAGAAAAAACTTGAATAGAACAATCCTAGAGAAAAATGTTTTGCCATCTTTGTAAGCAAAAATTTTTCTAGATTGACGCATTCATTAAGCACAATCTCTCCCGCTGCTATCAGATGTACAAAATTGCAACGACAGACATTTTCCCTATCATATGTCTGTCTTGGGAAAATGTTTTTGATCATAAAGTTAGCAACATTTGTTGTCTAGGAGTGTTCTGTTCTGATAATTGCATAATTGTTTAGAGAAACTTGACATTTTTCTTTGGTGCACCGAATAATGCACCACACCTTCTTAAGGGCGCTGTCTACCACAATTTTCATCACCATTTTTTAATTTTTTATTTGTACCAAATTTTTTTCTTCTTTTAGACATAAATATGGCTGAATTTGGCTCTAATGAAATATTTTCTCTGTCATAGTTTTCGCGTAATAGCTTGTTAAAGTCATATTTTGCATTTTTCCATTTAAACGACTACACTAAAACCAACTGATATAACAAACTCAAAAAAATCACAGTGGATAAAGACACTGCAGTCTACAATGTTATGCTCATAAAATTGAAGAATAAAAACTATTTGAAATTTTAAAAAAAAAATGCTGAAACTGAACAGAAAGATTTTAAAAATTTAATAATTTTTTTTAAAATACAAATAATTTTTGTTCTTTAATTTTATGAGCATGTCATTGTAGCCTGCAATGTCTTTATCCACTGTGATTTTTTTTAGTTAGGTATATCAGTTGATATAAGTGTAGTCGTTAAAACAGAAGTATGTAAAATATGACTTTAACAAGCCATTGCGCGAAAACTATGAGAGATAAAAAAATGTCATAAGAACCAAATTTAGTCACATTTTGTGTCTAAAATAAGGGAAAAAATATCTGGTACAAATAAAAAATAAAATAATGACGATGAAAATTGTGGTATACAGCGCCCTTAACATGGAGATGAAAACAACTTACACTATCTGACAAACCTTTTATCTGTATAACCCATTATCTATAGTTCCATAGTAAGTTACACAACAAAAATTAAACATTCACAATAATCACCCTAGCTGACCCTACTGTATTGGTGGTGCAGTAAAAAGTGAGTTGGAGCAGTTATTGGATTTTCACATCACATCCTGAAAGATACTGAGTTTAATTTTCCAGGGTTATTATAATTCACTCCAGGTGATGGTTCCTCAATACAGGCCCGTGTTGATTCCATTACCCTTTCCCCAAGTGTACCTCTACCGAGTATGTGGACCTATCCGAGGACGTGTAAAACCTCAAAATAAATTAAATACTATTTGGTTGACATGCTAACAACAAAAGTCTCATCTAAACATTAACTTTTATAAACAAGTATTTTCATTGATACAAATATGTTTTTATTGGGGAAGAAAATTTAATATTATGCTACAACTCACAAAATACCATATTTGAACAACAAATAAGATTAGTTTCAAGTTTCCTATGCCGACAACTTGAATGGAACCGTTTCTTCATATGCAATCATGTAGCGGTAATGTTCAGCCAATTTCAAAATACAGCAGAAAAGAACATTCTTTAAATAAATGTAACTGTCAATTTTTTTTTTTAATTACGAACTCTTTTTTCACAGTATTTATACATTGATATATCTTCTGTACCAAAAAGGATGAATAGAAAAGCCTAGGATGTTTCGGCATTCTAAATTGTAAAACATTAGGGAAAAAACTGTTTAAACAAAATAGTTTTCTGTAAAACCATCATAATTTTTTTGTCGTATTACATAGTTAACATGTGACGAAGCAAATTAGTGCAGCTGTAAAACAGTTAATATATATTCAGAAGGTATCTGGGTTTGATTCCCAGTAAGGTCATTGGTTTTCCTACAACACTTGAGATATGTGCTGGGATAGAACTCTACAAATTCCTGTCCTATTTCCTGTTCATCTAAGCTTGTCTCAAATGACCACATTGTTCATATGTTAAGCACTATCTACATATTGTTATTACGAGTTAGTAATTTGTATTTATGACAAACTCTTAATCCCATTGACACTACACATGCATTAGGTAGTTAACCCTTTCAATCCTGAATTTTCAGAATTCTGAAATAAAATTTGAAAGACATATATTACGAACCTTTGTAATTTTCTAAGATTTATCCAAAAAAAATTTTTCTTAAATTTTTATTTTTTATATAAAAAAATTTATGTGTACAATTGTGCACTAACAGATTCTGTTGATATGAAGTCCCTCGGACATGTCCTCATAGT
>PNEQ01069895.1:0-11940 GCA_003012365.1 Medauroidea extradentata | reverse complement strand
CTGTACACAGCGAGTGGGATGTGCAGATCCCGTGGATTAACTTGGGGTTCAATGATGCGCTTCATGAGAGTACCGGAGAAAATCCTGCACAGGTGTTCTTGGGTAGGCGTGTGTCACACCCCTTACTTAATATCTGGGGTATACCTCCCTTAGATTCTGGACACACCGAGCCGCAACGCAAGGTACTGTTATCTAGGGTCAAGGAGCGTTTAGTGGACGCACAAACCTTAGGGGCTCGCAGGTATAATGTGGGCAGGATTGCAAACCCTTTTAAAGTGGGAGATAAGGTCCTGTGTAGGAGCTTTTGCCTCTCGGACCTCGCGTTTAAAATTTCTGCTAAGCTTTCGCCCTGGTACGAGGATCCGTACGTCTTGCAGAAATGCTTGGGAGAAAACACGTGGATGATGCATAAAGAAAGTAACCCATTTGTGTTACGTAAGGCACACGTTGCACATTTGAAGTTGTATAATGCCCGACCTTGAGAGTCATGTTATTGTTTAAATGTGTTAGTGTGTCACTGGCCAGTGTATTGTATTGTTTATTTAGTGTCCATGATGGTATTGAAATGTAAAGGGAATTCCATATTTACCTCATAGTTAATAGTGATATGAGCACAGAAGTAGTCTAGTCAAGTTGATTAATATGTATTGTGTTTAAGGGTAATTATCTGTTTGTTATTTATTGTTATTTATTGAATGAAGGCTTTAATAGAGTAGTAAGGATTTTCTTAGTACTATGGCATCACATACATTATGAGAGCAGTGGGCTCGCTTATTGTGTTTTGGTTGTGAAATGTAAATAAGCAAGTGTATTTCATTGAATGTGAGTCGTGCGCATGACAAGGTATTCTTTTGTGATATATTAGTATTTTATATTAGAGTGGATACTCCATCTTATGTATATTGGTATGTTGATTACGGGGGTGCTCTCAATGAGAAATGTGTTTTACATTTTATGAAGTTAGTGTGTTTTGTTAGTTGCTCATTGAGTAACAGGTGAATGTAAAGTTTGGTACTACAGTGTGTCTTGCAATATGTGTATTCGGTCTAGTCTCGTGGGCTTGGTATGTGGAGGGATGTGTGAATGGGACCTGTGGAGTTTGCTCTCTGGGTGTTGGGTTTGATAGGGCGGGGGTTGAACGGATGCTACTGCTTTTAGGTCGTATTTTCTTGGGTTTGTTTCTTTTTGGGGTTTGAGTTTTAGTTTCAGTTGTGGGGTTTTTCGTGAGTTTTGAGTTGGGGCCTTGAGCAGTGTGTCTGTTTGCCCCTATTTGATTTGAACCTCGAGGCTGGCTTCGGCCGCCTCTTAATGAGAGAGGGATCGCCCCGGTTGACGGTGCCTTAGCCTCCCCCTTCCCCGCCGGACCTTCCGCTCCACTGGCCATGGACGGTGGGACCTGGAGGGAGGGGGGGTCGAGTTTCGCCAGCCGGCGGCAGGGACGCTAGTGAGGCGAGCGAGCCGCGGTGTCGCGGCACGGAGAGAGAGGAGTCACTCTCAGGTTGGAAGCCGAGCAGCTCATATCGCGAGCTCTGGGATCTGGGCTTGTGCCTTGGTAGGCGGTAATTCACATGTAGAAGAATGGACGTGCCGGGGGGCGAGAAGTACGCAAGCGTAGCTCGCGCTGTCGTGCTGATGGAGGACATAAGTGATCGTGTCTGCTCCGGGAGTGGTGAGCGTCCTTAACTTGATAGGTTCATCGAGGATTTTGGTGAGTGACCAATTCCCTTAGGGGACAGCTTCCCTCGTCGCCTTCCCGAGTGAGTGTAAATTGGGGCACACCGGCAGTTGGGCTGTCGAAGTCTTTAGCGACGGCACTGTAGTGAGTGATAGCTCGCGCTTGGTTTAACACCGCATGCGGGACGCAACAGGTCGATTTCTGGGCCCAAATGGTTTTAACTTTGTGAAAATAACTCCACATTTTTGGGGAGAAAACATGTCGAGCATCAGTGAGTGAGTGGTAAAGCATAGCTGCCCACGAGTCAAATGGGGGCGATGGTCAAAGGAGAGGATTAAAGTGCACTTGTATGTACATCAGGTTCATCGATAATATGAGAGATTCTTTATGCATTGTAATATGAATTGTAATTTTATCTGTGTTCATGGCTATTTAATGGCATGTTGCGGAAACGAATGTAACTCTTGTGTAAAGGAGAATTACTTTTGGAATTGGTTATTACATGAGATTTAAACTATTTTGTGTTTTCTTTGCTCAAGAACGATGTGTCAAACAAAGGCCTGGTTCATAATGAGCTATAAGCGTTGGTTAGTGGACATGGTTTTTTTCTTGCCCCTTGTGTATTTGGAGCTGGTAACTTATTTTTGGAGTAATTTCTACTGAAAACGGCTCAACATCAATTGTCCTGGATGTTTTTTCAAACTTCGTGATTTTAATTGCCATGCACAGTATCTGAAGTTCGGAGATCCAACGGCACATGGTAGATGGGGTATGGTCCGTGTTCGGTAGTTTCAAGGACATGTGTTTTCGTCTTTCGATTACACATTATACCTCCAGCCCGTATTTTCCGTGTGGGAATAGGGTTGAGCACTTCAACCGTAACCTGAAAATTACGCTGTCGGCTCTGTATCACTCCCAGCAAAATCACTGGGATGAAGACCTGGATTTAATTAACATAGGTTTTAATTCTGCTGTCCATGGGGCTACCAAGCATAGTTTGGCTATAGTTCTGTTGGGGCGCAATTTGCTCCACCCTTTACTTAATGTGTGGGGTGTATCCTTGCCGGCGGCTCCTCTATCCAACGGGGTTCGCGAGTTGATGGCCGCAGATGTGGTTGGTAAACTTTATGATGCCCGTGGACGCCTTCAGGCAAGGAATAACGTTGGTCGCGTGGCCTTAGATTACAGGGTGGGAGACTATTTAGTGTAAATCTTTTGTTTTGCCATCAGCTGCAGATCAACAAGGCAGCAAACTGCTGTTGAAGTTTCAAGGTCCCTACGACGTGGTAAGACTGCTGGGACAGAATACCATGCTGCTGAGTGAACCCGTCACTGGGAAGATTGTACGCAAAGCCCATGTAACTAACCTTAAGCAAGCGGTTAATTAATCAGTGTGCAACAGTTGTGCTGCAGAACCAGAAGTTGTGTCAACAGTTGGGTGTTCGACTTCGCAGCATATCGGCCAAGATTGGGATTTGCCGAAGAGTGCGGGCAGGGCCTGCCTTCACCCTTCTCCGGTCCCTCCTGGTCGATCCCATCTGTAGGGGTGTTTGAGTACGGTAGCCTGAGGAAGGCTGTAGTGTTTGATGTAGTGTGGTGTTAAGTGTGATTTGTTATTGTGTGTGTTAATGTCCTTTTTGTGAGTTGGAATTTGTGGAGAGGTGTTCTTTTATGTTCGTGTTCGTACCAGCTGGTTGTGTGTGTCTCGGCCGAGATAAGCGTTATTATATGCTTCTACACTGTGATAATTTGTTAATGTGTATTTTTATGATATTTTTTGGTCCTTTATGCAGACCACTTGTGCTTACGATTATTGCCTATGGTTGCTGCTATATAGGCACATGTTTATTAATGTCAAGGGTTTTCATGGCTTGTGGTTTTTGTATAAGAGCAGAATGTATGGTGTATTTGCTTTGTTTTTGAAATGGTTTTAGAAAACATTTTTATGTAACTTAGTTTATGAATTGTGTGGTGATGTTAATCAACTAATTTCTATACAGGGTATGACCCTTAGAAGGTCAGTTTTTTAATACATTGCTTTGGTGTTTTTGTATGTAATGGTGGCGCCTTCCCGGGCGGTTCTCTCCTTTCCCTGTGGGTGGCATGAGCTCAAAGAGGCCTACGAGCGAGACCGTTGTGGATGTGGGCTTCAGCTTCGGGGCTCACCTGGTACCTATATCCTGGATGTTTACCTCCCTAGTTGCCAGGGAGAAGGCCCTCTTATGTCTCCAGGGCATGGCCTTAGGTCTGTAAGGATCCTGAATGCTTTAGAAATTGGGGGGGGAGGGAAATTGTACTGGGGGTCTGTGACTCCCAAGCCTGCAAACCAAGAAGATGATCGTCAAGGTGCATTGTATACAAATTGTGGATTAACGGTCCTACGTGCTAGACGAGAACTTGAGTGCCCCGAAGCAGTGTTTGTTGTTATCTCCGTCTGGACGTCTTCATGTCCGCTCGTCCGTAGTCGGCCATGCTCGTGTGCTCCCTCCTTTCTCCCCTCTCCTGTCCCCTCCGCGCCAGCTGAGGTGGCTGGAGCGGGTGTGCTAAAGAAGTCAAGTCTTCTCCTGACCTGGTGAGTGGGTAGTTGTGTGGGCTTGCGACCGAGGCGACACTCCCTGGTATATTCGTGGTAAGTTAACAGTATTCTAGTTTTGTTTCCTGGTTAATTCATTCTATCCTAGTTCGGTTTGATCCTGCTTGTTCATCTGTTGAGTTTGACTATCAGGGTTGTGTCGTCGTGAGCGGGAGCTTGGCACAAGCTGGATGTGTTTTCCTGCAATAATTTTGTTAATATTGGAGAGCTTGCATTTTAGCTGAAGCACACTAAGGTATTTTGCCACTGATTTAACTGTATTTCTTTTAACAGCATATTGGTTATTGTATTTGGGTCATGCCCACTTTGACTTCATAACCGTGTCATTTGTATTTGCACTCTGTACCTGATATTGAAAACGTAGTACATATTCTGCTATAAAGATACTGCTCTAACGTCATTAGTAGCTGTTTCAACCTGTTGTTGTTGTGTATTTATGATAATGTTTAGTGTTAACACGTGGGTGGATGTGTAAAGGCAGTAGTGTGCCTTGGTCTGAGACAACTAGACTAAGATTGGCAGCCTGTGTATACGGTGTCTGCTTGAGAAGCGAGTACAAACTTAAACACAGCACTTTAGAAAATACAAATAATTCTTGCATTTCATGCATTACGCGAAGCCTTATATAGTTTGATTTCCACTGGTAGATTGCAGCAGCATGGAAGAACCCAAGTAGTTCCAGAAGTCATGGTAGGTAGCAGAACACAATAAAATGTATTAACTGTATTTAAATGTAGGTTAGCCTAGCAGATATTTTTTGCAGTTCAGTTCCTATCAATATATATTGTAAATGCCTATAGTTACAAGAGATTCTACGTTTGAGTTAACATTCGTAGTTAGGAAAAATAACTTTTTAAAAAGGCAAACGTTTGACGATATGATCAACCACATAGCAACGAACCATTGCACTCCAATCAAGATGAATTTTACGTTTATTGGTTTATATATACTATTTTCAGATGAGGAACGCAAGAGTAACTCAGAAAATTTACAGAAATAAGAATTATTTACTAAGCGAGAACCAAACAATTGGTCAGAATCGTCGGGAAAAAAGAAGCGGTCCAGTTTTTGGTAGCGTCTTACAAGAAGCTTACACAAAAATGGCTTTTAGAGTAAACTTTTACGTGAATATATCAGTGATTATTTATACTAATTAACATGTTATGTATGGTATCGAAAGATTAATAATATTTTAGTGTTAATCTCACGCCACAATCACATTTTACTTGCTATTCTCTCAGGTAAGATCTGAGAAACAAGTAGGCTATAAATACGGCCGTGAAATCATGTAATGCATTAGCTACACGTAAGTCTAGTAAATTTGTACTAAATGCATATTCTATAGCACAATTCACCACCATGATAATATCCACCGTTTTACATGCTTAAAGACTTAAACATGAACGTGTTGTGGCTGCAAGTCGTTTTGTAATTCCTAAATTGAAATATCAACACAGTAAACAACGTAACTGGCCTTGCCTCTACTAGGAAAATGTGACTTCCCATCAAGCGATTTTCACCAAGTGACGTCAAGCAAATCACAGAGCGTTCTCATCCCATTTGAAAGTTTCTGAATTTCTTATATTTACTGCGACGTTTTTTTACTATATTGTTTTAAGTTTCCGCATTAAGTACACATGTTATTTAGCAATAATTCTAAGTGCTGGTAATGTTTTTAGTTAAATACCCAACACATGCATGTTTCCCATTGAAAGGTATATTAAAGCAGTTTAGCAAGTCTAGTGGTCTATTGGATTCCAAATAATGAATTACAGAGCCAGGAGTGCTTGGTTTCCGCTCTTCGTCCATAGCAAAGGAGGTCATTTATGTATATTTACTCTGAAATAAAAAAAAAGTTTAAACTTTTTAATATAAGTATCTACTTTTTTATAACAGAACTTACTATTTTAAGATTGCCTGTACAACTAATTTAATTAAAAATTTTATGGGGCTATATAGATTAGATAGACATGCAGGTTTTATAATCACAAATCTAAGAATTAAATGGAATAATGATATTTTATCAAGTCCACTATGAATTTTAGAAGGCATTAGACCGACAAATGGCCAGTTTCCAAAGTCACAGAAGTGAAAAAATATTAATTTTCATTAAAAAATCCTACATAGGTGTAATTTGGCAATATTTGAGTATCAATTTTAACTATATTTATTGATTGAATTTCAGTGTATTGGTATTTGTTTGATATAGAATTTAATGCTCTACAACTTGGAATGCAATGTTGTCTGTCTAAAAATTATTTGTTTTTGTTATTTTCAAAAAACTTAAAAAGAGCAAGAATTATACTGTTTTTCAGCCATAGTATAGTCTGTCTCACGAAAGAATTCCATTTTTTGACAGTTTTGAAGGCTATAGTGTGTACCAATTTATGCAGGAAATAACTTTTAATTTTGATAAGTTGCACAGTTTAGTGTGTTTGTGCAAAAGTTACTTATGGCAGAGGAAACCAGTGCTTCTTGCACAGTTTAGTGTGTTTGTGCAAAGTTACTTTTGGCAGGGGAAACCAGTGCTTATTTCATGAAAACAACTAAAAAAATAAATGTAAACACAAATGTCAAAAAGTGGGATTCTTATATGAGACAGACTATATGTAAAGCTCCATTCATAAAATGGTGCAAGCTCTGTATACTATTATTTGGGATGCCCCCAGTGAATTAATAATATTTCCAGCTTTCCCTCAATTTTTGGAAACCAAAATCCTAATTTGACTGGGCTAGTTGCAAACATTTCATTTTCACGATTCGAACAACATGTAATTTATAATGCTGGCTCCAAATATCCTACTTGTGAAAAAAATTTGGCCACAAAAATACAATTGACAGTTATTCAAAAGTTAGCGTTTTATATATATATATATCTGTGTGTATGTAGGTATGTATGTATGTGGTATGCATGTGTGCATGCTGTTTTCTCCTTTCTTGCCATCTCGAGAATGATTTTAAACATAATTTTTCTTCCATTTTGTAGTAATTGATTGCATTGCTGTTGTTTTTTCCGTTCAGCTGGTTGACTTTAGATGTTCACAGGGAAAAGGAAGAATTATCGGAAACTGTTTCAAAACTGCAAGCTGCTTTAGCGCAGTACCGAGAAAAAGAGTCGGATGCTGCTCTTAAGGCAAAAAGAAGCATGGATGTTGTTGAACAAGCACAGTTTGAAAAAACACAGGTATTTGTATAATAAAGTAGTTTTTGTTGTTCATCTTGCAATGTTGTGCAGAGTTCATCTGTTAGATGAAAACTAACAATGTTAAATCAAGGCAATTTCCCACAATGGTAAAGTTAGGTATTCAGAAAGTGGATGGGGGATAGTTAAATTGACAGTATGTATAGATTTAAGTTGGTCTCTACCAATTTTCTTTCACGATTCTGATTCTGGCATTGACAAGGGTTAGTTCCCTTTCCCCCCCTGCAAGAAGTATAACAACAATTGTTTCAGTTTGCATGGTGGTTATGCTCAAAAGTAGCTGAAAGACGTAGGTATCTCTTGACAGTAAAATCATTTTACAATTCAGTCCCTTTTTTACAGACCATCAGGGGATGAAAAAGTTCCCTTGTAACTTATTTTCACAATTTTTAAAAAGCAAAAACATTTCCACGAGAGTAGTGATTTGGTCACTGACCTCTTGATGTCACTGTGAATTTTCCAGTTTCCTAGTTTAGTAAGTGTTTTTTATGTTTATGGTCCAAAACAGACTTTGAAGAGTTATATAGTATATGAAAACAGCTGCTTATGAAACTTTTTATTGGACAGAAATGTAATTGGAAGTAAAGCTGAATAGTATTCAGTACAAATGTAAATACTTTATTTGTTGCTAAGCATATCTTACCTCAGTTGTGGGCGTGCAAAAATTACTTAACATGTTGCGGTTCACAAGACTTGATTTTATTAATAATATTACTCTGATTGAACGGTAGCTACAGTTTCAAGATGAACCTGTTGAATTTTTGTGTAGTACACATAAAATATATTTTATCTGGTTATTTATATATTCATAAGTATGAACCCATGTATTTAAGGGGAATCTTGCTGAAGGAAGTATAAATGGTACCTGTTTGGTAAGTAGCTCACAAAAATGGCTTGAGAATGAAATCTTAATCAAACGTCCTTTTTGTAGCCAGTAAACCTAAGGGCGCGTACACACTGGTGAGCCAAGTGGTTTGTGAATCTCTTGTAAGCTGCTGGCAATTTGTTTCAGTTACAATTAGTTTCAATGAACATTTAGCAGTCCACTTGACAGCCGAATCAACAAGGAGCCTACAATGAGCTGATGATAGTCTACTAATTGCACGGAAGGTTCGCAAGCACTGTCTAAACACATGAACACGCAGCGAGCGTGTCCAGACTATCGCTGCAAATTTTTTGTGTTCTTCGAAAAACAGACTTCTTTTGGATTGTCCGGAGTGGTTCGTTCGGAGATTGTATTTTGTTTGGGACAGCGTACAAGCTGGCGAGCATACTGCTCACGAATGGTTTGCGAAACACTCGGCTCACCTAACACTGTGAACCAAACTTAAGGGGGTGTGTCACCCAAAACTTTCATTCTTTAAAAAATTTTTATATTTGTGTGAGATATGGTTTGTTATGTACACCTGCATGTGACTATTGGTTACTGTAATTAAATTTTTTAAGTTTTCATAGTTTTTTACATAAAGGCACCTCAAAGTCCAAATTTGCATAAAACTGTTTTATGCCAGAAAGGAAATTCAACTGACATACCAAAATGAAATAATTCACGTTGAAGAACAGTGTCACGGGAACGTCAAAACCTGTGTGATAACCACATGGAATTTTATTTTGTATTTATGTAAATAAGACTAAGAAAAGTTTAAATTTTTGATTTTAAATTCAGTAATATTTTAAAAATACTAATTAAAGTTCAGTGCAGTTTTTATACATATCTTGATGTTGCCTGTGACACAGCTCTTCATTGTGAATTATTTCATTTTGGTAGGCGTTTTGCATAATGTGGTACCATTCGCAAAATAAATTTTGTTTGATTTTGGCTTATTTTCATAATAAAATTGGTTATATTTTGAGTGCAAAAATATGATAAACTATTACAGTTACTCCTACCAATAAATTAGGTATAGGTGATTCGGAATAAAGTGAACACTCAAAAAAGCCCTGATTAATTTCTATTTCCTGCCAGTTTATATCTTTCCGCCGATGTTAACACAAATAATGCCACGTGCTTTTATTTACATAGGGTCGTGCAATGTTTACAACTACATTAAACTGCTCCGATAAATTTTAGCTACAATATGTACTCATTAAATGCACGGGGGCTGAATGTAAGATATAAAAAAAAGTAATCTTAGTTATAAATACCTGAAAGTTAATGTCTGGTTTCTGTCCATCGACTAATCTAAACAACACGCATTATTGCCGGTACGAATCTCGTAAATGAGGGCATATTTTATTTGAATTTGTAATGAAAAACAGCCACTACAACAGACATGACACACGCTATTCAATAATTCAAGTTTCGTTCAGTTCTACTGCCACGAACAACGACGACGCACTTCAGAAACAATAAATAACGTATTTTCTTAACATGTGAATTAAAAAGTATGTTGTTTTTAGGCTGCCAAACGTAAAACATAATATACAGATTACCGATGGTTTCACATCATTTCTGCAATGATATTCAAAGTAATTTCCAATACTTTTTAATGTGTATATACGCAAAACGGGCAAACGCACGCAAATGATGCAACCAAATATGCAACTTGGCGGCGAGAACCTAACTCTGATGCCACTTGTTGGTGGAGTTTTGAACTGTCTGAAGCACGGAGCAAGTGATAACGGCCACGGCGACTCGAGGTCGATGATAGCGTCGCATAATTCTTGCGCCAATCGAGTCTAATTATAATATATGTATGAATGTCAATAAGATCATAAGTAAATATTTTGAAGTGTATTAAATACAGACAGGTCAAGTTCATCATATCTTCTTTCACTAATGTTGTATTCAAATAGGAAAATACACGGAACTACGTACAATAAATCGCTACCAACCATACAAGCAGTAAAGTAACTCTTGTTAGTGGTGATGTATATGCAGTAACGGCTAGTGATTTTTTTCAAAGGTTAAATCTTTAGTGCTCACTTTATTCCGAATGGCCTATACATGATATATTTGTGAGAAAACAATGTAGGGATTCTTCAGCATGAAAATTATGTTTATTAAAATATATATACTTTCAAAATCAGTTACTGTAAGCAGGGTGTGACTTAGGACATGTAGGGTGACGTTGGGACATTACAAAAAATTATTTTTCGCATATGGTAGCCCTGAATGAAGAAAAAATATAATTTTCGAATAATAAGTAGCAGCATAACATTTCAGTAATATTTATTCAGAGTTGACAATTATGGAAACTAAAAATAGTATTAAAGTATCCCAGCACCACCTACATGTCCAAAGTCACCCCCGCTTACGGTACTAAAACGTTTTGAAGACAGAGATGTACAAGTACTTAACAGAATCTTCCTTGTAGGTAAGAGAACATAAAACTCAGATGTACGACATATTTTTGCTTGGTTGTGTACTCCACATGTGTTGTATGTTCTCCTATCTGCAAGTACAATTGTATAAGTACTTTTATATCTCTTTCTACATGCTTTGGTAATTAGTAACCTAGTGGCCGTTTCTCACCTTCTGTTTATTTTTAAAATCATTGTAAAACTTCGGGGCATGGCCTTCACAGAAAGTTCAGCTCTAAAAAAATTGATGTGTTGTGTAATTTGTTAGTAACTCATAGAGGAAGGTAATGTAGGGTTGTTAGCAAGCAGTACAGTGAGTGAACACTATGGCCAGCAGGCAGAGCTGGAGGTACGTCGACTGAAGGAGGAGTTGGACAGGCAGCACGAGAAGCTGTGTGAGCTGCTGCAGGAGCAGGCACGCAAGGTGCAGGATGAGCGCTCCCAGGCTGAGCGACGGTATGCACACCAAGTGGAGCAGCTGAGCACAGAGCTGGCAGCCCAGTGGGACAATGCATCTCGCCTACAGCTCGAGCTGGAGAAACAGCGCCGCACTGAGCAGGAGCTGAGGCGCGAATTGCAACAGAAGGCTGCCATTATCGAGGAGCTGAAGAAGGAGCTTGCCACCAAGACATGTGAGTCCTGCGATGTTCGTAATTTTTCAGGTTTGAATGGAATGCTAGTCTTTTGTAGCTATATTGGCTGTATGAAAGCCCTAAGGTTCTGTGGTTTATGCTCGGGCATTCCATGTAAAGTCGGAGGCAGAGGGATCAAGGTAAAAATTTTTTTTGGAAAATTTTGATTTATTCGGAAATTTTCATTCGTAATATAGAACTATTTTAAACGACATTAAAATTTTTTTTGTGTCTGATAACTTACACATTAAACTGCCTTGAAATTTTTTTTTTCCTCCCACTTCTAATAATAATCGCCTAACACTTGGCTTCTGCCTAGTGGAGAGTTCTCTCCAAATCGTTTGTGAACTGTCCAATGCCCCTCACAGTCACAAACTCGTCCCGCAAGGTAATTTCCATTTCTTCACTGTCCTAGCAAGCGTAGACTATACCTCGTCCTGTTTTCCTCCACACCTTCCTCACTGTTGTTTTATCTTTCATTGTACCCTGACTTATTCAGGTATTAACCCAACCTTCCACAATCTCTCTCTCTCTC
>PNEQ01069894.1:0-11940 GCA_003012365.1 Medauroidea extradentata | reverse complement strand
TTTGGAAATTTTGAATTTTTTTTGAAATTTTCGAAATTTTGGAAAATTTTGGTAATTTGACACTCAAGGTCAGGGTCAAGGTTAAAGGTCAAGGTCATCCAACATGGCGGCCGGGGATGTGACGTCACAACATGGCGGGTGGTGCCACACTGTGCCACACTCCGACTCCATGTGCCAGAAGGAACTAAATCTATCTACTATGGTAGTATTTTGTTGGATTCAAAATGTATGGAACTTTAACTTAAAACTTTCATTTAGGCAACAAAAAACAGCAGATCAAGTTCATCAATAAACGATGGTTCTTTACGCAGAATAATGCATACCGTGTAGAGATGATGGTTTATCGCGGGAAAACTTGACTATTTGCTGGGCTTCAACGTACGTTCAGCTTATCAAAAGATTACTGGCTTTTCCTTGTACGCGAAGCTACTGCCCTATTTGACTAAGCCAATAAGAATACCGCTATTTTAATATTTGATGCACGTTATTGATCTGCAGACAGCTACGTTGTGTCAGTGTTTTCAAGGCTATGTTGGCACAAAACATTTTCGCGATATACCATCATCTCTATGCATACGGAAACAAGAATATTTATTTGGCCGACATGTTTATGATCAGATTAACGTTAGGTAAATATAGGTGGCCCATCACTACAGTCAATTTTCGTCAGATTTAATATAATTTGGTTGAATTGTTCTCATGATTTTATACACAAGCTTCAAATTTCACTGGCGCTAGTATATTGATTTCTCCCATTACAAGAATCGAACTAATAGGATATTAACATCCGTAAACCACCTCTTGATACAAAGCGCATCCATTCCGGATTCGTGTAATATGTGTAACCGTTTAGACTTGGACATAACCGGTACATTCATTGGTATGAAGATAAACTATTTAGCCCTAGCAGAGTAAACGTTTATCTTGTTGGACATCCGATAAAACCAGTTAGCTTGTCGGCATCAGTTAAAACTAGTTTGATACAACATTTTGTATACCGGCAGAGCTAAAGAACTCCACTGGTTAACAACGGGTGAATTAAAAAGCCTAAAAATCCAAAAATAAATAATAATACGAGGTGTTAATCATAGGGCCCGATAGTTTTCGAGAAAAGATTTTTGCAGCTTTGTGGTCAGTGACTGGATGTCTTAACAAACAATGTTTGGAGGTTAAACCCGCAAATCACAGAGGTGTTGTGTCACAGTTATCCGTGAACTGATTGGCACAGTCAAATTAATAATAACTCTGCACAAAAACACTCTGCCAATAATCATGAAACTGAGCTGCAGGTGTGCACGTAAGACACTGAAACAAAATGGGAAAAAATCTTTTCGCAAAAACTACCGAGCATTAGTTATTCACACAAAAGCAGATTACTAATTATTTTATCGTTACGTATACATAGTAATAAGCTAAGAAATTCAGCTAGCCAAGTACTATTGATTTTTTTGGCATTGCACAGGCAATTCGGAGAAGCATCTTGGATGAGATTACGTTAAAATCTGGAGAACTTCCGCTGTGAGTATTATCAAAAAGGGGAATACCACGTTCAGTAATATTGTAACATTTACGATCAAAGTCAAAAACAAGTAGTTTGGTGGAGAGTGTTGGCGTTGATGTCATTAGCGTCACATTAATGTTTTTATATTTCCTCTGTTTTGCCTTTTTGTTCCTTTTCTGTATTTTCCTTTACAGAAAAATGTTAACTGTAGAAGCAGGAAAATAATTATTTTAACCAAAGCAAATAATTTTAAAAAATAAGTTTAAAAAAAGCAGAAACAGTTTTTCAAAAAGTGACAAACTGTGAAAACCCAGTTGAAACGGAACAACCAGTGGAAAACATATTAAAATCCAGTAAAAATGAGATAAATTTTTTTTAAAGACGACTCAAATTAGTTTAAAACCGTTATAAATTAGTTGAAAGAGTTAGAAAAAACTGTTAATAATGAAAAATGTACATAACAGGGTACAAGAAAATTTAAAAACTATTCAGACGAACACACAAATTTTAAAACTGATTAGAAATCCCCGCCGCACTTACAAAAAAAATGGAAGCACTCAGTTCACAGACGGACGCCCGCTCAAAATCAAGAACTAAAATGCATTCGTGCACAAACTAATCAATATCATATAGAGAGTGAAAGCTCAGGTGAATTTACTCGACGCTAGACATTATAACGACCTCGCTACCACCCATATTGCGCTTCTAAATTACTCTGGGAGCATCATATCACCCTGCCAGTTAATGAACCATCTGTCTCGTGTTGCCCGTACATTTCCCTCTCTCTCCCTCTCTCGTCCACATACTCGCTGTTTCATCCTCCCTCTGCCTGAGCACAACGCGCTGAAAGGCTGCAGTAATGAAACATGACATGCAAACACGTGGAACCGGGCACGCAACGATTTCATATCAACAGACACGTTACCAGTTTTCTGTTCAAGGTAAATCACTTCATTGTCTGTACTTTTCCTGTCAGACCAAATGTCAGGTGACGTCAATGTAACAGACCGCGGCGAGATCCGAAAGACAAAGTAATTTCGTCTCGTCAGTTTTGAAAGCAGGAGGTAACAGTTCAGTTCTTATCTGTAAACATTCTTGCAATATAAGTGAATAATTAATCGGTACATACGCAATTGCAACCAAAAAAACCAAGAGAGAGATGAGAAAATAACAAATGAAAACAATCCTAGTCTGACTTCAGGCAATACATTAATCGGTTATTTCGGTTATTTGAGAAACAACATAAGTGAATTTTGTACCAAAATGAATTGTGGGTGTTGAAATTTTGTACAGGGGTAAATACACGTAATATTGAACCACATTAAGCGTCATTTGTGAGTGTAGCAAGGCACTTAACTATGAGTTCAATTGAGAATTTGATTTCCTCAGCACAGAATTATATCTCCCACAGCTTATTTCGGTAGAAAATTAGAAAGAAGGTAACGAAAACCTGACAAATTACTGATCAACAATAGACTCTGCAGTCAGTGTTCCTGTGTCTCAATAGTATTTTACATGAAATCCTTACGAGGTGCAGTCACGTTTTGATTCCCAATAGCGCAAGCGAACTGCAGATGTCGGAGTGCTCTGTGGCCGTAGCGCGCTAGGGCGAAACACTCATGTGGTTGCCATTATTACTAACTCTTACATACAGCATGACTTAGGCCATGTTCCAGTTGGTATTTTTAGTTTTCTTTAATTATGACACTCCCTATTAAATACACGACAACGATGACAAAAGGTTGTAATTTCTAGTGCATAAGAAACAGCGTTTAATATTAAGTACTTGGCATGGTTTCAGTAGGAACACGCTAAGTTACGAATTTACTAAACTACTAATTCCCTATCTTACCAATTGTATTATGACCCCTGATTTTTCTGAGCATCAGTTCTGATTTCCACAAAGTTTGTCACGAACTATTATCAGGAGGTTAATATTGTTTATCTGATGTCCAGACCATCCTAAATGAAACGTTGAATCAGAATAAATCCTGCTGTCCTTCGATACAGCCAACAAGAATGTTATAAAGGCGACTTTATATTAAGAGGAATCACATTCTTCCAGAGCGCGTAAAACTCTCTATTACTTCCGTCTTGCTTCACGTTGCGTCATCAGTAGGGTCCGGTAGTTTTCACGAAAAGATTTTTGCCCCACTTTGTTTCAGTGTCTGACATGCGCACCTGCAGCTCAACTTCATGATTATTGACAGAGTGTTTTTGTGCAGAGTTATTATTCATTTGGCTGTGACAATCAGTACATGGTTAACTGTGACACAACACGCCTGTGATTTGCGGGTTTAACCTCCAGGCGTTGTATGTTACGGCATCCAATCACTGACCACAAAGCAGAGATGCAGGTGCGCACGTAAGACACTGAAACAAATTTGTGCAAAAATCTTTTCGCGAAAACTACCGGGCCCTAGTCATCAGCTGTTCACAGGAACGTCCGTGGGAATATAAGATATTTCTAGGAATAACTAGAGGACGAGTGTTTCGCAAATTCATCTGATAGCAGCCTAGACTTCTCAGTCCTCTACACGTACTGGTCACAGTCGAACACTCATTGGCTTGTAACCTTACTAACAGGTACCACTTGATTTCACCTCGAGTTATTTTCTTGTTTATTGCTGGTTTTCAGTCGTCGAATGTGTATCAAAACTATCGCCGTCCCGTCGTAGTAAAGACAGCGAAGTAGAGACACGATTTTGTCGCGAAAAAGGTTTTTGCATCATTTTGTTACAATTTCTTACGTGCACATCAACAACTCTGCTTCAACGTTATTGGCAGTGTATGATTGTCAGTGGTGGCTCGTGGGTTGTTGCCAGGTAGGGCAGCATTTGCCAAGAGCTGTACAGGGCTGTGCGCTGGTTGACTCTACAGACACTGACACGCTGATGTGCAGGTGCCCCTTACTACTGAGTGGTCACAAAAGATATGTAGCCGGCAAATATGTCATGGTTAGAGACACTGGAAAATCACGAAAATGTTAAAAATAGTCTCCAATAAACTGTATTATATTAACCGTGACACGTGTGAACAATTTTGGGACAAATCACACACGATGTGTGTTCAAGCTGTACAGTTATAACTGTGCCTGTTGTAGAGAGAAAAAAGGCTTCAAATAAACGATAGCCAATGTTGATACGAAACATTTAGTGTTACATACATCACGTTGGAGCCTAGCATACAGTCAACTATTCCCGCGATTTCCCAGTGTCTCTAGTCACGGTCGTTGGTCTACGGTGCGTTCATCCAGAGTACAGTTCCGACTATCTGCAGGCCCACCTGGCAACAACCCACGAGCCGCCACTGGTGACTGTTCAGACACGTCTCCCATTTGACAGCACCAATAAGAATAAGGCGGTTGTGGCATCGTATGTCTGTGATTTGCCAATAGAACCCCAAGACAAATGGGAGTTAAAACACCCAATCACTAATCATGAAGAAAAGGTGCAGATGCGCACATAAAGCACAGACACAAATTCGAGCAAAAATCTTTTCGCCACAAAATCGTGGCTCTTCAGTGGTAAACGTTCTTGACGTTCAACCACCCCTAGAATCACTACGCTGAATAATCGTGTATCTAGCAATGACCGGTGTTTCAGTCTGAATTCGTGTAAGCATTTTGTCAAATGTTTAAAAATAGGCATTGCGCGCCACCAATATATAGAGACAGGAAAAATTCGCGGGTTCACTGTGTAGGCTAGTCTCCAAGAATATATGTGTACTCAAGCAGACAACAGCAGTTCATTGCCTGTTCGCTGACACTATGAAATGGGCCTACATTAAGTTACATTGTTATTGTTGGCTCTGCGACTTCAAAGAGGTGTAAAATTAGTCGACGTCCAACTGTGAAAGCGGCACGAACTTACTGCTGCTGGAATCCTAGATTGTGCCTGAAATAAAACGCTAATTTTTCAGGTCCCTACCAACATCGTGAATTGTTGCAGTACAGAAGCCGCCTTAAAAATGTTTCCAATAAACGAATAATATATTAAATTGGTAACATTATTATAGTTATACTCTGATTTCCAACAGATGACATTTTCGACACCTGCTGCAGTCGATGAGCGAGTATTAAATAGAAACCGGAAGTTTTCGCGAAAAAGAGTTTAGCCCCACTTTGTCCCAGTGCCTTCCGTACACATCTGCAGTTCTACTTCATGGATATTAGCTGCGTGTGTTTGTACAAATACGTCTTTCATTTGACTGCGCCAATCAGAACTGGGTTACTGCAACCCTACACGTCTGTGATTTGCGGATAGAACCCCAAGACGCAGCGAGTCAAAAACAGCCAATTACTGACCATGAAGCAAAGCTGCAGGTGTGCACGTCAGACCCTGAAACGAAATAACTAACAAATTATTCCAGGAAAACTTCCTGGCCCCTAGTAATAAAGAATCAACTGACTGTAGGCCCAATAACGTGGTATCACTGTATCAGGGAGCAGTCAATGAGCAACTTCTGCCTACTTCAGTATACACTCTAAATCTGAATGAGTGAGTATTCACTGTTTCACGCCGATGGATGGAGCATTTTTAACAGATTGAATCAGTGAGAAACCACTGTGAAATCGGTGACTATTCACTGATTCCGATAAAGAATGCCAACAGTACACAAGTTAATCAGTGAATGTCCACAGATTTTCGCGTTACTTTTAACTGATTCAGTAAGTGTAAACTGTTCTTTGAATACAATTGGAAAAAACTGCGAATATTCACTGATTCACTTGTGAGATGTTGGCACTCTTGAAGGAAATCAGTGAATATTCACTAACTAAACAGTGACTATTTTCACTGATTCAAATTGTTAAAATTGCTCCATCCATCAGCGTCAATCAGTGAATATTCACTAATTCAGATTTAGAGTGTACAGCTATTCTAGACGCTAGCTTACGGGTCAGTAAACGCGCGAATGTTTCCTGTCATTGCCAATAGAGAGGCTACTATTGGATGTGCCTTCCTTGTTTGTTTCAAAGATTTTCTGTCTTTGTCATGACTAAGGAGCTGAAAATCCGCGTTTTCTTTCGGGCACAAGCTGGAATTCACACAACTATAAGTCCATGTCACATTCGCAGTTGAACACTGATATATTTGACACTTCCTGGAGGCCGCTGAGCAAATACTAAAGAAGCAACAACATGCAGGCCCAACCATATGGTCTTACTCTATCAATGAGCAGTCAATCAGAAGCTACTGTATGCTTGAGTACACGGATATTCTTGAAGACTGGCATACTGGTCAGTGAACCCGCGAATTTTTCCGGTCTCTTCTCATGACATACATTCACTACTAAAGCCATAACTAGAGATGATGCTTAGAGGCACGTCAATTTTGCGAATTCATCTGGCAGCAGCCTAGATTTGTCAGTCCTATACACCCACTGGCCACAATCGATTATCTATTGGCTTATAACCGTACAAGCAAATAGCGAGCGATAGCACTTCGCATTATTCCCTTACTTACTACTGGCTTTCAGTAGTCAAACGCGTTTCGTAACAGCCGCCAGCAAGTCACAGACATGACAGTGAATTATACGTTATTGGCGTTCAACCTGACCTGAAATGTATATGCTAAATTTACGTACCTCTAATGATGCTATATCGCGAAAACGTTTTGCGCCAACGTACCCTTGAAAACACTGCAGTTTCTTACAACGTGTATGATAGGAGGATATACGTCTGACACAAAGTAGCTCTCTGCAGACCAACAGCAGGTATGAAATGCCAACCTCAGTCAAATAGGGTAACAGCTGCAAGTACAAATGAAAGCTAGTAATATTTTGTTAAGCTGACCGTACGTTGAAACCCAGCAAACAGTCAAGTTTACCAGCGATAAACTATCATTTCTAGCCATACCTTAATTTATATACTTATTTGCCATGTAACATTGTTGGCTCACAAAAAAGTTTAATAATTTTATTCCTGCAACATACCATGATACAAATATAGAGGTAAGGTAAGTGGCTTTTACATTTCGTCGACAACGAGGTAATTAGCGACGATGACGTACAACTTACTACTGGGAGAGGAGTCGACCATGGCCTTTGTATAAAGGAACCATCCCAGCATTCACCTGGAGCGACCGTGGAAAACAGAAATAAGGGCGGTCAGAGCCGGGGGTCGAATCCTGGTCCCCCTGAATGCAAGTACAGCGTGTTACCGTTGCTCCACCTCGCTCGGTAAATAAAATAAAGAAAACTGTATAGAAATTAAAATCTCAATCAGTATTTATTAAATTCAGTTACTTTCGAATAACTTATAGCAAGTATTTAAATACAGATTGTAATGACAATCTCGTCAGAAATCGTTCCCAAGCCCCAATATCACAAAATAGGCGAAAAAACCTTTAAAATTCCACATATATAACCTGAACACACATTCGAACCCAAATAACTAAAGAGAAAAACAGTACAGCAGATTCAGTTGGGTCAGTGACTTAAATGTCGAAAAAACAAAGTAACAAGAATTCATGTAGTGTAATCTATTGCAAAAAAGAAATGAATAAGTTAATTTTTAAAGTATCCTACCTTTGCGTCCTTTAGTCGTTTTGTAAAGATTTTCATGGCTTAGACATAGCCTTCTTAATGTTTATTCTTTACTCACTAAACGTTGGCAAGTTTGTTACCCGAAAATAAGCTCATTTTGTATACATGGATGATATAATTTCCGTGACCACACAATAAACTTTTTTTAAACCATAACGATTTGATGATCGTAGACTGATGTATGCATATCCGAATTCAAATGACGATTTATTATTTTTTTTAATAAGAATTCTATTCGAAAATAACAATGAAGTTGTTCAAAATTACACATTAATACGATTCATACCCTAGCACTGGAAACTGCGAACTAACGAAAATGGTGTGCTCTGTATAATGCAGAATAAAACTAAGAGAAATCAATGATATGTAATTGCTGCACCAACTGTGCAGTGGGTAGTTTATTTCTTAACCTTGCAAAATATCACAAGTACTGCGTTATCCGAAATTATTTCTCGCCCATCAGTTTGACTGCCTTTCAAAGTTTTAAGGAAATTTAAGTACTATTATTTATTTTATATTCATGATGGAGTGTGCCCTTTAAAATCTTCATGATCCAAATAAAAATATTATAGCATAGTTTATGGTGCATTATAAAACGCTCGTAAAAATTATGGACCTAGAAATAAATGCAATTACTTTCCGTTTTTCGCACCCTGTAAAATAATTAGTTTGCAAACCTCATCTCGGTAGGTGCTTCGAAAAACGTAAATTTGGTTGTATCATAAGCAATATATTGCAGAAAATGAGTAGGGCCTGTTATGTTTTATGAATATCACCCCTAAAGGGAAGAGGGGACAAAATGACCAATTTCCTGCAGGATATTATTTTCATTTCTCTTTTATCAAGCCTTCGTATTCAGTTCATTATAATTCCACTTTTTCACCATTCCCATTCCTTCCCTTTAACGATACTCTCGTGCAAATATACGAGTCACCGCATGCACCACGCGTCCTCAGTTGCAAATAACAACTCTCTTTATTTCTTTATATGAAGACGAGCAGAAAATTTACGCACGTATGAATTTCGGGATTTATTGTCGAAATTTACATTCTCGCACGCTGTGTTTTACGTTCATATTGTGGGGTACTTTGCATAATGAACTCTTATTCCGGACTGTTCTGGGGATTCATACCATCCATTGCCAAAAAATTTAGTTCGTTTCTCAAATATGACTGTGGCGAAGAGCTGAAATGAAGCTTAAATTCTAACATTAAATTATAACTACATCTTAGTTATAGGAATAATCAGCAAGGCAAGGAAGTTCAGAGAAACTTTTCTTACACTTTCAAACTCCATTGTAACTTACTGCTCGACAAACCTAAGTGTGTCCTCAGAAAATATGTGAACTACCGCCGTCCCCCTCTCTGACATATCCCTTCCTCCAAGTATTCTTCGTCTTGCTACACCCTCCTAGCCAATACCAAGCAAGTAACCTGGCCATCGCGATAAGCACTGAGTACAGTCTCGTCAACCAGAAAGTAACAACCAGTATGTAGTTGTCCTGGTCATGTCGTTTTGCACCACGCATCTACAAGTTATATTATTGTGACATGCCAGATACACACAGTAGCAAAGTAGCAAACGTCGATGTGACAGAAACTGTGTGTCAGAAACGGTGTTTGCACCGAGAGGATGTTGTGGCGTATCAGTAGATATGTCTGAAAAAAGTACAAGCAATAGATGTTACTTAAGGGGTATTGATCCCTACCACTTTGGATTTATCTGTTTCTTCTCGATAACTTCTGTTCCAGTAGATGTATAAAATTTTTTGTCACGACAAGGCATAGATACAAACTTCATCGATTTTCTGTAATTGCTGGAACCATAATATAGGCTAGTCATTATTTTGCAACGGGAAACAGCTGAAAAGTAAAAATTGCTTTATTTACGGGAACGACTACAGAGGCCGCATCGTTAACTGAAACAATGCCATATGGATTCCAAAAAGTGAATGAAACAATAAACTTTCCCTCGTCAGCGTGAAAAAAGTATAACAATGTGTCTATTCCTTGATTTATAAGGAAAACCGTAAAACCCGATCTGACAGGGATCAATCCCCCTTAATACTACATTCTCTTATAACAAACATACTGCCGATCGCATACTTGTCCCATAGCAGGAAGTTGTTCACGTGATAGTAATAGGTACTGTTCCTAGACATCACACCGTTGTAGCACCTCACTTAATTAAGTTTTTCTTGATATTTATCGGTAGAGACCGGAGAAATTTGCGGGACCACTGACCTGTAGGCTAGCATGCAAGAATGTGTGTACTCAAGCAGGCAACTGTTGTTCGTTGGCTGCTCGCTGACACTGTGAAATGAGCCCGTGATTAGTTACATTTTTATTGCTGGCTCATCGACTTCAAGGCGGTGTCAAATACGTCAACGGCCAACTGTGAAAGTAGCACGAACAGTTGCTGTGATTCTAGCTTGTGTCTGAAAGAAAACGCGAATTTTTCCGGTCTCTATTTGTTGGTCATTATTTATGTAAGCGTTGATAAATTGTCGTGTATTTTTGTTTGCAAGTTTTAATTAACATTTATTTTACGCTGTATAAATCATATGATAGGAATATTGAACATGCTATGCATTTTGTTTACTTTTATCACAAACATGTGTAGTGTTTCTTCTGATATTTAATTTTTTGTGATAATATGTGAAAGTATATGGCACAATATATATGTTAAATTTATCAATTTAATAATTTTTGTTTGTTTTTATTTTGTAAAACATACATTAAGAAACCGAAAAGAAAAAACTTTTTTCTGGCTACGACGGTTGGTTACGGAAGTATGAACCATTTTGTAAACGTCGGCGGTTAAATACTTTAAGTTGGTGTAGGGGGGAAAGCACAATGGGAAGGGGCGGGAATATTTGGAAGTAAGTACCGCTGCGAAATAATCTTGCCTCTACAAATAAGTCAAATGCCAATTGTGAAAGTGACGAAAACTTACAGTTGATGGAATTACAGCTTTTGCCCAAATGAAAACGTTAATTCTTTAGGTCTCTATTAATGAGTGATTGTTAGAGGCGATGGTATATCGCGAAATTAATTGTGCCAACATACCCTTGAAAACACTGTAGATTCTTGTGACGTGTATGATTGGGTGATATACGTCTGACACAACGTAGCTGTCTGCAGACCAATAATAGCGATAGGCATCAAATATTACAATAGCAGGGGTCTTATTGACTTAGTCAAATAGGGCAACAGCTCTAAATACAAGTGAAAGCCAGTAATACTTTCATAAGCTGAAAGTGTGTTGAATCCCAGTAAGTGGTAAAGTTTTCCCGCAATAAACCATCATTAGGGCAATGAACATTTCGCGAAAAGAATTTTGTTTCAGTGCCTTACGTTCAAAACTGGAGTTCTGTTTTACAGTCAGTGTTTGGATGTTTTAAACATCACGTGTCTTGTTCTACCCACAATTCACAGTCAAGTGAGAGACGTCACTTCACAAAGACACGCTGCCAATAACGATGAAGCATAGCTGTAGATGTGCATGTAAGGCACTGCAACAAAGCGGGGCGAAATTATTTTCGCGAAAACTTCCTGGCCCTAACAATCATCTTTAGTAACTGTACATGTATACATGACAGTTACGCGCGCTTGTGCGTGTGTGTGTGCGCGCGCGTGTATGTGTGCTCCAAAAGTGTTTGTTTTTTGGTCGTCCAAGTCTTTGAGATTTCTGCGCCGGTGTAACAGGCGATCTTTACCCTCAGGCGTTTTGTACCCCCAGGTAGTAAAGAAGGTTCTCTCGCGTGGGTAGCAAGGGAAAGAACGGACTAAGTACTGTCTCCTGCCATTGTAGTGAAGGCGGCCACGGCAGGAATGATAAGGCTGTGGTTGTGTCCCACTGAGCAGTGAACAGTGGGGTGTCCTGTTCAAAGG
>PNEQ01069893.1:0-11940 GCA_003012365.1 Medauroidea extradentata | reverse complement strand
GTTTTCTCTCTGAGCGGACACCGTTTGAAATACTTAACCTCCAAAATATATATAAACAACAGCACGTGACGGCGAGAAGTATCAGGTCCCGTCACATTCAGCCGCCCAGACCCGCTACATCTGCCGCCCCGAACAGGGACATCATAACCTCCAACCTCTAGATAGACATCAACAACACATCGTAGACGAGACAAGCAGCGCGCACCACTACAGTAACTATTGCAAGAAGTTCCTTGCTAGGTACACAGTAACTTCTTCCGGGTCATGTAACACTTTGTTGAAATATTCTAATGGCCTTTTGTTTTCCATACTGGATCTGTGACAACACAAAACCAATCCCCACATCACTAGTATCAGTGTAAAAAAATTAACACACGTTCACTGCTAGAGTAGCCTAGAACAGAAGGAGAAACTTATAATTTTCTCAGTGAAGATTCACATTTGGGAGTCCAGATAATTTTTTTTCATCTCAATCAACTTAAGTAATTGCTTTGTGGAAAACTAATGCAAAAAAACGCTGAAAAAATAAGCAGAATCTCCAGAAATATTCTAACTTGAGTCAGATCAGTTGACTGTGGCTAGTCTTTGATTCATTTCATTTTCTCAGGATAGGCTTATAATCCCTTCAGCCTACATTATGTATCCCAGGATATTCACTTTATTAATGTGTGGCAATTTGTAGGAATTAGCTTAAAATTATCTGAAATTACAGCCTGCAACAACTAACAAATGACATGCTAAGTACTCTTCGAATGTCTTTCCTATGATAACAATATAATCTAAATAAATCTGACCAATATACTATAGTATTACCATTAGTTGTTCGAATGTCACTCGAGCATTGCACATTCTAAAAGGCACAACCTTGAGTTCCCAAGTCCCTTTTTCTTTGTACAGAAAAAGGAGACTTCTCTCTATCTTCATCAAATTGTCAATAAAAAATTTTCATGTTGAAGGTGCAGGACCATTTTTTACACAGTCAGGCTATGCAATGTGTCATCAAACAAAAAAAGTGGGTAAATGTATTTCCTGATCACATAATTCCCCTGGCAGTAATCTCCACAAAATATTGCAGAGCCATCTTCGTTCTTATTCAACACAATCGGAGATGATCGTGGGCTGATTAATGGCTCTTCACATCGATATCCTTAATTTTTCTGCAGAATGCCATAAACCTCTTAGACATCTGCCAAGGAGGTTGCTTGATACATCTAGCCTCTCCTGCGTCCATACGGTGGCATGCGACAGATGTCCTACCAAGGCCACGCGAACCACATGAAAAATATTTTTTTTCCTTCATCGAGAGTTCTGAATAAATCCTCTCTTGTTTCCAATCTAGGTTTTTCCTTGCTTTCTGTCAGAGTTCTATAAGGGAGTTTGCAGAGTGTGCTTAACATAATCCTCCTTTAAAGTTTATGGCCCAGCTGTGATTATTTGGGAAACCTTACATTACCACAACTGTGGCCGCCTCAAGACTAATAGTGCTGTAGGTGATTTTTTTTCATTGTAACAGTCATGTTATCCAAGTTTGATAAAACTTTAGGCCTTGTTACAAGTACTTTATCAGGGAGATCACTCCTTCGACCCATAGGCACAATAAATCCAAAGAACATTACAAATTTACCTACACAGCACTCCGGCATTACAATTTAACTTGAGGCTGGCAGCACAGTGCCCTAAAACTAAACTACTGGATAGTTGACTGGTGAGGCTAATTCTGGTCGTGGTATTATTACTACCACTCAAGATCCCCAGTCGAGTGTCAATACAACATCCTAGTTTGCTCAGTACATATAAATGTATAATAATAAACATGTATCTGCAATATATGCCATGTAGACTTTGTATTCTAGCTTGGTAGCCCCTTTATCAAAGACCTTCTGATTGGTTTCATCGTACAAGTTACCTTCTACCAGCAATGCATTAAGTTCTTGTTTCACCGAACGTACTTGAAATGTGGGGACTTACCATAAGAAATCACCAAACTTCAATCTTAAAGACTTGTGTTCACATATTTCCTGAATTTTTTACAGATTGGTTGGTCTCGTGTAACTTTCGACACCGGTTTCCTCGCCGATTTCGTCGGCACGGGCTGTCATGGTCGTCCACGTTCCCAGCATTCTGGTCGCTTTTGTGGGCAACGCGGTGCTCTGCAGCACCAAATCTCTGTAAATGACATTCGTTGGAGTCTCAATTTCCTTTGTTGTATTTTCGACGTGGTTCCCTTTTTCATCACTTGTCAGTGCCACTATTCGCACCGCAAACCAATTCGCCATGACAACTCAACCTCCATTGCATGAGCTAAGGGTATGGTGTGGTACTGCCCGGCGTACTGCTTGCCGCATCTTCATATCAGCAATGATATCAATGAAGAAGCCATTCGCAATCACTTCCCGCTCCTCCTCTGGACCCCCTAGAGTGACTGATAGGCTTGCCTCACAATGCCTTGCCAAAGTTCTTAGCGAAAGTCCACAGGTCGCTGGCTACGACTTTAAAGTTGAGCATGGTGAACATGTCAGAAATTACGGTCACAGGAGCACAGCTCTGGACCAGAAACTAATGTAAAATACTATAGAATATGTCGTTAAGGCAGAGATTGGAGTATAATGTATGCAGGACCTCTCAACATGGCTGACCGGCAGTAGGCACGATGTTCTGCTGTCCAACCATTCAGGGTTGCGATAATCTTGTACTGGTGCTGATACACCATAATTTGTGGCCATCATAAGTGGCAGGTTTGATTCTAACCTCTTTTCCAACCCCAGACATGACAACACCATCTGAATTCATGTGCTGTGAAATTCCTGCCACCGATCTGACGTTGCAGAGTTCTTTCCGTCGTTAACCTCGTGCCTCATTTCTGACTTTGTTGCGTTGCTATCTTCGCATGCCGATGCTGACCACACGTCTTCCAATATAGGAATTTCTATCATTCTGTCCTTAAGACACTCACCTCTTTCTGCAGATCGTCTTTCACATTTCCAATTTTTCTTTTTGTCAAGTTTTACATAGTCACTAAGACCGCCGATATTATGGTACACCATTTGAAAAACAATTAATTTTAGTCCACATACACAACGTTTGTATGCACAAGCTCCCAGATTCCTTCAATTTTTTGTCGACATTATCTTAAACACTGTCTGTTTTCTTGTCTACATTCTCATTAACACTGTCCCTTTGTCAAGGCTCACAATCCTTCCAACTCACTAGCAATAATTCTTGTAAGCATATAATTATTAACATAAAATTACTTTTCTTTAAACATTCAACATGTAAATGAAAATGCATATTTACATACACTTATTTTAATTAGTTTATATTTTTCTAAGTGTTTCCATCCTACTTCTGACACGAGTGTTAAAAGTTAGGCAAGAAACACTGGAGGTCTAAGACTAAAATAATTAATGCCAAATTCATTTATAGCTATCTGCAATAAAATTCTTAAAATCTTGTCTAAATTAATGTCACGAAATAAGTACAAGCAAAACAAATAATTACGAAACATATAACTGTTATAAATTAAAAATAATAATGTCCCAGCCCTATATGCTAGCTCTCTGTTCATTAATTGTTTGTACGCAACTCTCACAAATGAGCACACAGAGAGTGTTCTAAAATTCGCAGAATGCACTCGTCGACTCAATTCCTCTTAGCACACAATACCGCCTAGTCCCTTGAGTACCTGTCACAAACCGTCGCTGTTACCACGATTCACTGACATGCACACAATATGCCTCTGGGCAAAATCTCTCCTATCACGTGGCGCAAATCTGTTAGATTATCTTAATTGAGAGTCCAGAAATCTCGTGGCGACACTCTGACTGGAAGTTGCGAGAATCATGTCGCATAAGGGTTTTAAGGCACAGTCGGGGTACAGTGAGTAGGTAGAAGAATTCTGCTGGCAGTAATATTTATTGTTAACTACGTGTTTACGAAACTCGAAAACGGATACGGATATCGGAAACCATCCAGACGAAGTTTTATTGCAACATATGACTAAAGTGTCCTAGAAATATAAAGTAAAGTTCAATGTGGCCCGACTTAGAAAAATTTACTGTGAAGGTAAGAGGATTTTAAACCCTCCCTCCTTTAACAACTAGGTCGTAAAGCCAGTGAGGGTGAAGAGAGGTGAAGGGCAAAACAACAGCTATGTCCGAGCTGGGATTCGAACTCAGGACCTCTCGTACTGCGACCGGCGCCTAACCGTCTACGCTGTGGAGGCCGGCCAAACATTACCAAGTCGAAGTACTTCATGTACCACAACTGGTGCTCATTCGACTACGCTACAGAGGCCGGCCTAATTGTAACTAAGTCGTACTACTTAATGTACCACAAGGTGCTGCTCATTCGACTACGCTACAGAGGCCAGCCTAATTGTAACTAAGTCGTACTACTTAATGCACCACAAGGTGGTGCTCATTCGACTATGCTACAGAGGCCAGCCTAATTGTAACTAAGTCGTACTACTTAATGTACAAGGTGCTGCTCATCCGACTACGCTACAGAGGCCAGCCTAATTGTAACTAAGTCGTACTACTTAACGTACCACAAGGTGGTGCTCATTCGACTACGCTACAGAGGCCAGCCTAATTGTAACTAAGTCGTACTACTTAATGTACCACAAGGTGCTGCTCATTCGACTACGCTACAGAGGCCAGCCTAATTGTAACTAAGTCGTAGTACTTAATGTACCACAAGGTGGTGCTCATCCGACTACGCTACAGAGGCCGGTATAATTGTTACGAAGTCGTAGTACTTCATATACCACAAACCAGTGCGCAGCCGACTATGCTACGGAGACTGGTCAAATTGTTACAGAGCCGCAGTAATTCATGTACACAGGCTTTACTCATATTAGTTTGACGATATAGTGCATGGTTTATATTTTTATGTAATGACTGGCATTTCATCGAACTCATTCAAAATCTTACATTATATTTGAGAATGTGATTTATCGCGGTTAAGTTGACTATTTGCTAGGCTTCAGTGTAATGTATTCATTTCCGACGCTTTTATTTCGTTACTGGCGAGTCCCTATTTGACTGGGTCAATGATAATTCTGGCGCGCTACTACTGCACGTCTGTGATTCGTCTGTAAACAGCTACACTGTGTTACATAACCGCCGGCTAATAATACATGACGCAGGGCGCTACACTGATTTGCAGAATACGCTGGCAGAAAACATTCTCGCGATTTTCCACCATCTCGAATTATAATCATACACAGTTTTAAAGTTAAAATTCATACACAATCAGATTACTCTTAATTTCACAACTGCCTTAGCACTCTTGTTTCTAAATTTTTGTATCTATTTTTTAAATCATTTTAAAAAGTGAAGCTTTTTTCTTTATAGTTTGTACAATTGGAGAAAAAAACAATCAACTTTACTTACATTTAATTAGATACATTTAGTTAGAACACAATAACTGCCATTTTTCTATAACTGGTTCATAATTTTGACGCTAACTTGTTACTTGAACCAACGTGGAATAGTTAATCGCAATATAATGAGTTACTGCTAGCTACTAAAGTGTACTCACAACGTTACAATTCATTAGTTAAAAACAATGCGTCCCACAAAGAAATGTGGATTTCTGAGTTACATATAGTAGGAAGAGACAAATACTATCCAAATTGTCTTCTGACTCGATTGTATTGATGGTTTATTTACAACCACGCACTGTTGCACAACCACTTTGATGGAAGGCGACATAAGTTAAATATTTCTCACTTAACGAATAGTAAATCTTATATAACAAGAGTATACCCCAGACTTTCAATATCTTGGCTTCTTTAGGTCACGGCCACGTTATGTGAAACTTCCTTGACATATAACGTAGCACATAGACATTAGCTACGATTTTGTAACATTAGAGGTTTCGTGTTGCAGATTTAAAACTATAAGTGTACTGTAATTTACATTTACGGAAGCTACACAGTGTTCATCAAACTTGTGATGAAACATTTATTGTGAAAACACACATATGTGAAAGAAACATGTCTTAAAATTTCTCCCTACAGTTAGCTATTGCTGTTTTTTGATAAGTACCTCTTCTGCAGCAATGGCAATTTTGTGTTGATATCTCGTATCCCGTACTATAATCGTCAAGGGTACGAGCTCTATTGTGTGTCGTAGGTTCGTTCCAATAGAACTTTTACGAACAAGGCAATGAAACGTATCACAATTTCTGTCACAGAACTCACTAATTTGCACTTTAAGAAGGGTTTGTAAAGTATCGGCTTTGGTATAATGTACGTTTACTAGAGGACTAATAAACAAAACTTTAATAATATTTTAAAAGGGAAGTATTGTGAGGTTTTAAATAACATGGGTTAGATACTAATAATGTACTAAACTAATAGTATATTTAAGCATTTTCATATCTAGGTAACAGGAAATAGGATTGCCTCTTACCTAATCTGAAACGCATTTGTACTAAAACATTTTTAAGAAAATTAAAAAATTATACATTGAAGTAGTTTTAACCAGCCCAAATCCATGCAACTCTATTCAAATGAAGCATTTATTAATCCTAGCTTTGTAAGAGCGGTAGTACTATTATCTTATTTCTCCTATGCCTTTTTAACAGAAGGAGTACAAAAGCATTAACCGTCGACAATCAGTAAAGCGTTAAAAACTCATCGTTTCACCCGGAAGGAGGTTTTGTTCGCATAATGTCCCTTCCTCCAAACATTCTGACTAGTTGAGCCATCCATACCTAACATGCTGGACTAAACTGAGACTACGAATGTTATGATATTGGCTGCTAAGTGTGTCGTGATTTGAGTTTCATTGATTGTGGGATAGTTTAAATGGTGCGTGATGATCAAAGTCTGCTAATTCTCTAAAACCGAACCTTTTTCTTAAAATCTGTTGCATTTCCAAGGTCGGTGAATTTGTTTAGAACTAAAAATTGCTAATAATTCTTAGTTTTAAAGCTTATCCAGTGGAAAAATGTACATGATCAGCACAATCTTCGTTAAAATCAAATTTAAAGGTCGAGCTAAGCTGTGTACTTACAGGCACAAAATAAATGCAATGAAGAACACAGTCTTCCAGATAAGAACCAAGTGACATACATCACAGTAGCCACAATTACCTTCAGAATCTGACTCTGAAAGTATTTACAGGAGTGTAAGTAATTTAAACTCAAGTACGGCCAAAAATAATTGGTTGAATTTTAAAAAGTTTCGAAAATTTTCGAACATACTTCTTTAACGTTTATACAATAATAAGATTTGCCTAGCCATTATTTCTTGTTTCACATACAAATTGGAAACATTTATTTTAAGTTAATGATACTGTTTGTAAGTAATACGTGATAACTATTACCAATTTAAACAGCTATACGAGTTGGTTGGTGATAATTCTGTACTTTCCAGTTCGAAGTTAGCAGAATTTCATTTGAATTGTTTAAATTTGTATGACACACGAAATATTTGCGGCAAGTGAAACTGTCAGAAGATATACATTTTGCTGACAGTATGTATATATATTTTTTATTTTTATAGGCTGGTTTACAATTGGTACGTGTTTTTTACAGTTATTACCTTAACACTATTGAACAAAATTAGTCATCAATATTGCAATTCAATGACACCAAATGCTGCATCAAACTAACAATAACTTTAAACATTACAAAGAAGTTTGGAGATATGAAAAAAACTTTTAGTTAAAACAAATAATTATTTCCGAAAATACAATATTTTGAACGATCATATGACAAAAATCAAACAAATAGTACAGTCGAACCCCGCTACTATGACATCGGCAACTACGACAACAACGCAACTACGACAATATTCTCAATCCCCTTCAAAAAAAATTTTAAAAATTAAAATCGAAAAGTGCATGTATTAAAAATACTATTTAAAGTAGGAAAGATGTTTTAAAATACGTCTGTAAGCGTGCATAATAATAGAGGTGGTGTCCGTTAATAAATAAGTCGCAGCTATTAAAGAAAAAAAATTGGCAAAAAACTCTAAAAACGTCTCCTGAAATACATTTTCCCTGTCAGTTTTGGTAACATGAGTTGTCACTTATTGTACTCTCATATAACTGCTCCACGTTCACTCAACATACTGGGGATAGAAACAACATATCTCCACAATTAGAAATCCTGTTTTCGTCGGGTAAAAAATTGAAATTATTTAGTTTTATATACTGTTCTTACAGGATAATAATTATTCCAGAAATGTTACGATTGCAACATACTATAGAGCATGGTAAGGTACAAGTCTAAGACATGGCTTTATGTGTTATTCGTGCTGCATTACTCCACTACAGTTAACTAAATCATTAAAAAAAAGGCTTATTTTCCAGGTTTTTTTTCTTAAAAAAGTTAAAAGATTTCTATGTTCATCAAATGTCTTAGACAATTATACGACTTTACGACACCTACTTCCGAAAACGATATACTTTCAATACATTCGTTCTCTCAATAATGTTCGATAACAGTACACATGTTTCTCACTGTTTAGCATACCGTAACGAGCACCCTTAACTTCGATCCGCCGCTAAACACAGTTCATGACTAGTGCGTGAAAATAAAGCAACTACCATGTTGGTGTCGCTTATTTTTGCTGGCAAATACACTAGCATTACGTTTCCGATGGACAAGTGAACTAGTATTTCATTCACCAGTCCAAGCTGATTTTTATGTCTCAAGCATGCGCACAAATTATTCGATGCATGCCACAGTGTGAAAGAACACACAAAATTATCATCTGCGCATCCATGCTAAAATAAATAAATAAATTGCTACACTCGTCAAACTGATTACATTGGTCTGCAGCGGCCGGCAGTGTAATCATGTTGACTGCCGGCGCATACACTCTTGCCGCGCGCCTGCACGGGCGAGACACCGTTGAGGTGGTCCAGCGATTGATTGCCATACTTACATGACGCGGCGGAGTTTTTGGCCCGTTTTGAATTAGCGAATAGTTGCACCCATACTTGTTGGGTATAATTGTAACTAGTGCACACTTACCTGTTAAAATAAACCTATACTTCCTTAAAATAACGTACTATTTTGTAATTAACTAATATTAATTTTTGGATTTAGGGGTCAGAATCTGCCAAATTCGGCTATAGCGAAGACACGACTATAGCGAAGTTCGAATCCAGAACCGTGACATTTCGCTATAACGAGACTGACTCTAATGTAGTGAATTAAACACTTGTAAAAATTACTGTAACACTATCAATGGTAATATCACAACACTTTAAACAAGACTGACCATGAGGCACTACTAAGAATGCACGAACAATCAGCACCTTGCTAACGAAACATGAAAACTGCTTACAAAGCCAAAAAATCATTTAACAAAAAGTTAATAATGTAATACACATTATCACATATGACAGTCCAAACCAGCAACAAATACAAGAACAAAGTAAATGAGTCAAGACGCAAGTGAAAACAACACAAAATATGTGACCGGAACGAGAAATATATGCACTACCCAGCCTGGAGGACCAACATGTTGAGTCACAAACTAATACAGACTGTAAAGAAACCAATTTTGTGAGGATCCAAAGAAACAGCATTGATTGGCAATGAGCCAATACAAGAGTACAACTTACCACCGTGATGACAGAAGATTGACCATCTTTTATTTCTGGAAGACCAGGGTTGCCAACTCTTTAAATAGCACCACAAGCAGTGTTTCTAATCACGTAGGAAGAAACAGCAGGATGAGAAATACAAACTTTAGGACCCAGGTGGCTAGCACAAACCTGTAAAAAAATTCCCTGACTTTTCCCTGACCTTTAAAGGTCAGCTGCTCTTATTTCCCTGACCAACAAAATATCAATAAAATTAACCAGGTTGTACATTCGTGACAAATTTTTTTGTATAAATATTAAGAATCACTAATCATCATGTAACGGCCAAATTATTGATTTTAGACTTATAATTTATTTACCAAAAATGTTTTAGGGTCGTTATAAGTAGTGCTACATAAAAAAAAAAACTTTTTTTGTTTAGAATGTGTCTAAAAGCCCTACGTAAAATTTTTTGTTATGTTGCCTAGTTTAGGTTAGGAAACTTATTGACCTAATTTAATGTTTGTAACCTAATTTAACTTTAACATAACCTAACCAAACTTAAAACCTAACCTAAAAAAAATTACGTAGGACTACTACACCGTCTGTAGAAAAAATGTTTATAACAAACTATGTCCAAAATCAATAGTTTGGCCAGTACACGAAAAGTAGTGACACTTAATTTTTTTTTTTTTTAAGCTGAAGCTGAACACTACTTATCAACATAACTTCACCTTGCAGAAATTCTATCATATCTTCATTATTTACAAAGAAACAAAGTCCTAGGAATATTCAAATACGACAATTTTCACATATGTTAATTCACATTCCACTTTTAAATTGCTGTGGTTGTGAAGTTATGGAGAGAAAACCTCTCGATACCAGAATTAAATGCATTCAATAAGTATGCCTAAAAACAGATGAATACCTAATACAGTGGAGCCCCGCAACTACGACAAGCGATAATCCTCGAGAATTTTGTCGTAGTTGCGTCGTTGTCGTAGTTGCCGAAATTCCCATTTTTAACCCCTAAAAAATTTTTTTTTGTTCAAGTCGGTGTTTTTCTTGCTCTAATACAGTGTATCAGTGTTACTCTCATTAATAACACGGTTTTTTAAAACAAAGTAATGTTTTTATATTAAACGCCGACTTTTTCTGAAGATTTTGATACTAGATAAGCCTATAATACCCTCCCCAATTCGTGTTGAAAGATAGAAATAAAATTGAAAGCGGCGATGGCGCGAGGCCCGCAGCAGCACGAGTGACGAATATCGACTCGAGTGTGCTGCGCTCTGTCCGAAGCGTCGGCAACTAAAGAGCTTGTACTGTAGCGCATTCTGACGGAACTATTAGTCTTAGTTTCTGAGCTGTCCACTGGGGCGCTTCATGCGCCATTAGCTTCTACGGCACAGCTCGTGCCTGACTGGCGACTGCCTGTCTTTGTAGTATAATATTAGTGTTGCGAACTGGAAATACTTTACGATTGTAAAGTGTTTCAACGCTCGATACTTATATTTCTATTACGTTAAACGCTTCTACAGGATTGTACAGTATAATAAACCTATTTTTTCTAAATCACGAAAAATATACAGTGCGCGACGTGTGACTTGCCGACTGCGTGCAGACCAAAATAAAAACAATACCTACCCCAGACGTATTAATTCGACTTCTCTGCTCACCAGAAAATAAAAATAAACCATAGGAATATAAACACAAACTTCTTGTCGGCAAGGAAAATGAGTTGCGTGAATGTAACGCGACATATTTTTGGTGTCGGGCGTAGTACAGTAAAGTGTTGAATGTAGCAACGGTAATTTTTTAGCGCACTGTAATATATTTTCAGCGTTTTGTTACGCAAAATCACGGTAAAATGAAACTTAGTAATATTTTAATTGTACGGCATCTTTATTTTAGATTAAATGATATACAAAGTGCCTAAACATTTCCTACAAATACTTAATCAAAACCGTAAATAAAATCGTAATCCAATATAATCGCGCACAAATGTCGTCAATAATCAATCCAGTCATGGCTATCACTGTTGCTACGCACGCAGTCGATGTACAGAGCAAGCTATACGCTGTTCACGGTAAAATGAACACTTTTCAAAACCATTTCCATGAGAACAGCATTCAATAAATATATTTTGTAGTGGTCGCGGACATAAAATTTTAGTTGAGTTTAAAATATACTCTATGTCTAATATAAAAACGGAAATGTTTATCATAAATAGGCGACGGAAGAATGCAAATCGGCCGAGAGAAAACAGTAACTAGGCGCTCAAAAGTGTTCATTTTACCGTGAACAGCCTTTACGCGTAGGCCGTAGACAGTGCGCGTGGTGTGAGTAGGAGCAGAAACGGAGAGGGAGAAAGAGGACGGAAGAGAGATGC
>PNEQ01069892.1:0-11940 GCA_003012365.1 Medauroidea extradentata | reverse complement strand
GCGGGCAATTATCACTCTTAAAAACTAAAATCATTATACATAAAATTATCTTAATGTTACTAGCATATTCGAGTCTGTGACATTCCACAGGTTAAAACGATACCAGACACGATACCTCTGTGATAATATTAGTAATAGTCATATTTTATAGTGTTTTTATACTGGCCTATCATAGGATCCCACAGACCCCTCACCATCAATACTGAAGTTAAAATGGATGGCAATATGTTACATATGACAATAAAGGCCCCTTCATTACAATCAATCATCATAATTAACCTAAACTACATTAATTTATATATATAAAAGTATCAATAAAATAGGACCGTCACAATTATTATAAGCATTCAAAGACGTCGTTATCTAAGTATATTACCAGCGTTAGGCCTATTACTACACATATTATGAGTGCCATTGGTACACATATTATCAGTACAATTACTTAAGATATTTGACATTTCTTCAAGTATCTTGTCTACACAAATTACTAGCTGACAGAACAAATTCAGCAGTGATGTGTAAAAAAAATTCCACAGACTGTTTTTGTTGGTTTTGGTCCTGAATACGGAAACACACCTCAGTTTTAGAAATGTAACATCTGTTGTACACAAAAGCTAGCTGTGTTCAGCTGTGTTGTCATTAACGTGTTGCTTGTGCTCATTCGGTTTCTATCACTTTGTGATCGTCTGTGCCGTCGTTTTACCGTCCAATTCGTTTCAGTAATTTTCTGTCCCCAACATATTTATTGTTAGTATGATGTTGTTTTAAATTATTGTAAAAGTTAGTAGTTTTTCTATGTGTTTTACTATCTCATTTTCTTATTATTTTATTTAAGTAGCCGATGAGTACAGCTTCACTGATAATGTCTACATGTTACTGATAACAAGAAGAAAATTTTTGGAAAGGCTGATGTACAAAATAAATGTATTTTAGCACGAAATAACTGTAAACCTACAAGCTACTAAAATGACGAAATTGGTTCTTGAGTAACTTAGCCCTACATCTAGTCTTAGTTCTGCAACTATAGAGCGTCCCAACCTTAGATTGCAATACAGGTCTTGTGGCGCGCGCTGTTGCTAGATCGCAGCCGCATATACAGAGTTCGGAGATGTTCTACTTCAGAATTTTGAGTTTTAAAATATTGTGGCTTTTAATATTTTAACTGATATTACAATTTGAATAAAATCACGCTTCAAAATATGTTATTAAATTAATTTTATATTACATTAAAAATAAGAAACAATCACAAACCCCACTGATATGAGACCATGTAGTGTCACTCTTGAATCAGTTAAGGACAATGGGACGAAGAAAACTGCTGACTAAAGAAAGCACGTATTTCCTTTATTAACCATTCCAGACATAACTTCATAGTCAGTAAAGATAACGGAAAGTTTTTTTTCTCTTCTGACAACACTTCGAGCGACACTCAGGTGCATAGCCATCTTTAGTAGAAGACCGCGGCCTTATATCTGGCAACCTTGGCAGGAAGGGTCATTTTAACACTTATTTTAGCTCTTCAAAGGCAATGGCTCTACCTGATTCGTTATTCTGCTCTACATACCAGCGAATCAGGCGAATTCACTGCCGTTGGCGAGACAAAGGCCGCTGCCTTCTACAAAAATGGCTATGTCAGGTGTATTTAAGTTTGTTTGTAGGACGGGCGCGTGGGAGCGCATGACAATAATACGCCACATATTTCACTACTATAAACAAGAGAACGGCTAAAGCTATTGCGGTGGGGCTCTTTTAAAAATATATTTCGTTAATTAGGAACAACATTCTCGCTTTCATACCCATATAACTTCAATAACAAAAAAGTTTCTCACTGACCAACTTTTTAGTATTTCAGTTTGTTAGATAACACTCATACGTTAGATACGTAAGATATCTAGAATAAATACTTTTGCTTATTAATCAAACCGGGTACGAGTATATTAATTAATAAGCTGACTTATCTCTTGTATGTTTTGTTGATCATATTACTCAATTAATATTATTATTTAATATTCTAAGGTTACGTAAACAATGTTAACAATCAGGGTTAATTTGCACCCACTTAGAGGAAAGTAGGCTTATCAGATATGCTAATATATTCTTGTTTTGTGTCTCAGAATTACTAATTCGTTACGCGTGATCTCTTCCGCCGCAGTTAATTGCACGAGGTTCCGTCATCAGATATTGTGCCTCAGAACCTCGTAACACTGGAAACAATTTTGTTTAAAACGTTGGCTAAAACTATTGTCTAGGATTGCTGTTGTTTAATTTTCGCCAATTGGTATCAAGAAACCTTCAGTTATAGATTAATGCTTTTAGCGTTGAATTATGTACAACAAACTCTTAATGGTAAAATTTTAGTTGAGATGCTGGCCTATTCCTTGAAGGAAACACACCTTCAGAATATTAGTTTTATAAGTGGTTTTGGCAGTGTTTCATTAGGTCAGTACGTCTGTTACATTGAGAGCCGAGCCTAGCCTAGCACTTATTTATTTCAATAGGAGATTAATTCCGTAGATTGCAGGGTGTTTATTCGTAAGCTTATCAAATATTTTTAATTTCTGTACAAACTTAATTCTGTTACATTTCCAAAGCCAACAACAATGCATTGCAGCAGACGGTAAACACCTCTTCTTGAGTATGGTAGATAGTTATTGCCCACAGATAAATTTCTCTATTCACAATTTACCCACCAACGAAACACAATAAACAACTTTGTCACCATATTTTTTACAAACTGCTTTTATACATTTGCCATCCCCTTTAAACATCATAAAGTTGTAATATGCAAAAAAAAAAAAATCGTCATACAAATTTTATTCTAGTTTCTTTTTGTTCAGTATTAAAAGTTTATTTCGTAAATGTGATTTTATAATTGTAACGGTCAGAACAGTTATTTGGAAGATTGGAATACAAATTGAGTATTCAGCTGACGAGCGGCGCACACAGTGATGGTTTCATTGCAGGCCCAGGAGGATGCCGACCAAAGTATGGAGGGGGGGGGGAGCTACCGTCTAGGAGGAGGAGCTTACGGAGGACTCATACTTTGTAGTCATTTATATTTGTCAATAATAATTAAATTAGTACTGTGTTTCGGTTAAACTAGGAAATGACTGATAACGTAAGCTTAGTAAAATTTCATTTCAATTAAATAGACAGTTCGGGAGTAACTGCTACACAGAGTTACCTTATTGTCCTCGGAGACGAGCTGCTATTGGCTGACGATTTCGAGGGGCATTTTCAGTAGAAGCGGAGCGTAGATTTTGGGAACTCGCGAGGTAGTCGCCGCGCTGAGGAAGGCGGACGTGAGATGTCACGGCCCGCGATCACAGGAGTGAATTGAAGCCGCGATATTTTTGCACAGCTCGAAGTAGTAGGTCCAACACCTAACCGCACGACGGAGGCTTTCAGGGGCCTTGTAATTAACCTTGTGCTGCCGCCACAGAAGTAAGACACCTGCGTGACAAACATTTGAATAATACTATTTCGAGCAGTGACCGAGGAAATAGGGACCTTGCGGACGTTACCAAAGGACAATAAATAAAAATACTGTGTATTGATTCCAGCCGTATTTGCCTAACCTTCATTAGACCTTTGAGTGTTTTCCTTCAAGCCAGAGAGGCGTTTTACAAAGTCTTAATACTCATCTTCACCCTGCTGCAGGACTGTCTGTCATAATTTAAAAATGCCTTCCTACCGTTAAAATAAGACGCATTCTTAGGGCCATCGACGTGTGCCGTCTTTACATATTATTACGTTGGCAGAAAAACCCATATGACGTGCAGATTTATTTGTATTCGGCTTTGAGTCTTGTCGACAGCAAATTCATTGAAAATTTTAACACACAACTTCACTCAAGACCAGTAATTTGGAAACAAGTCGGCCATGGACCATGTTAAGGAACCATCTTAGCCTTCGCCTGGGGCGATTTCAGAAAACCACAGCAAACAGAAACCAGGATGACCGTAGCCAAAGGGTCCTATCGAATGCGAGTCCAGCGTTTTACTGATACGTTACCTAGTTCGCTCAACACCTCTTTTTAAAGAAGTTACTTATCTGTGCATAATTATAAATCTGGAGCCACAATCACTCGTCGCATCCGCCAGTTTTCCTCCGTCCATTCGTCTGCAAATCGAGCGATCCACAACAATCCGTCATTCGTCCGTCGTAATTCCTTTAAATTGCTAAGCTACCATTGCACGATCTTAAAATTTATGTGATGTATAAGAATTGCCTTATAAATTTAATTTATTTTTACAGATCTTTAATGAATATATGGTTGGTAATAATTGCAAATTCAGATTTTTACTGAAAATAAACTTTGCGACCATAATTATTCTATATAAATTTATTTACGTTTCGCATTTAATAAGCGCTATGTAAAAATAATTTCCATTGATGTTTTAATTTGTATCATTACCAAAAATATTTCTATCATATTGTGAAAGGGAATTTACATCGCTGTCAGGACAATACTAATAAAATAAAATAAACCAGCCTTCTTATTATTATTTAAAACTTTAAAACAACTGTTACCAATATCAAAAGGCAAATCATTAGTCAGTGTTCCTTCAAAGGTTACAGATTGCCAAGCTTTATAATATGGATGGATGGAAATATTCGTGGTTTCTAATTGGCTGAAGGTCACGTGATCAATGGACAGACGGGCGACTGACGAATGCGAGAGATGATTCTGACACTTCATATTCCCACTCGCTATGTTTAAAACACAAACGCTTCTTACCACAAGTCACTAAAATATTAATTTTACAAACGTAAATATTTACTATAACTGATTACTGAAATGTGAAATTTAAGATATTATCGATTATAATTTACCAATAAAGTTACAACGCATATAAAATTAAGGTTCTCTATTTGTGTTTGGTTAAAAACCTCGTGGCAATGTCTTGGAATATTTTAAGAAAGTTGACTCGCTTCAATTACAAGAGAGTCGCTTACGTTGCCTGCTTTATAGTTAAGCTCCTAGTTACAAGATGTCATTATCAGAAAGAAGGTCTATTACTTAGCGGCCAGGTTAAAAACTAACTGAAGGATTTTCCTAGTTATGACATGGTTTCGAATGTATCACAACTATCCATGCCCAATCATAAATCACGATCTTTCCGAAAATTCCGGACTGTCTTTGTAGTACGGACATGTAAACTGATAAACTTTGAGCTTGCGCAGTTAGTCAACATATCCACCTTTCATGCTTCACCGTTATAGTCTCTTTAATGCCCTCACGTTAGTTACCTCAAATGTATTTGTATTATATCTAGAGAGGATGGTTTATCGCGAGAAAGTTTCGTGCCAGCATACCCTTGGAGACGCCGTAGTTTCTTGCAACATGTATGACTGGTTGATATACACTTAGTATGACGTAGCTGTCTGCAGACCAATAACAGACATCAAATATCAACAGCGAGATTCTTATTGGCTCAGTCAAATAAGGCAACAGCTTCCCATACAAGCGAAAGCCAGTAATCTTTTGATAAGCTGAACGTACGTTGAAACCTAGCAAAAAGTCAAGTTTTCCCGCGATAAATCGTCGCTAATTATATCACTTGTCATTTATATGCATTTTATTCATTTAAAATTGACATACCTAAATGTGGTATTTAGTTAATTTTATTTCTGGAATTTTAATAGCCTATGATTTTGTACGCACAAAATAAATGATTTATGTGTTAGTTATCTAGGTTGTCCGGCTAATAGTTAGAGAAACTAAATAATTCTGTTTGGTTAGATAATATCTGAAGACTGCATTTGATACTACACTATAAAGTTTTACGTTATGAATGGGTTATCAGTCACGCCAGGTGTGTCAGTTGTACAACAAATTTATTTTTACATTGCAGTGTGTTAAATACTCTCATAATTTTTTATTATTTGTTTCAAAATAGTTTTATTTTGCATTAATATCATGTTTGTGCTTATAGACCCCAGTTAATTTAAATGTTTAAGTTTCGGCACAAATGAAAATTGGTGGTATATCAGATCACCGCTGTTTTTCGATGGGCATCCTCTGTTGGAAGAAAGGAATGATCCTAGAGAAATGTCAGCCTGAACAATGTGTATTCGAACCGTCATCAATCACTAATTTAATGCCACACCATAAAACAAGGTGACTATTGAATAATTTCAAAGTTTTCTTAAGTATTCCTAAAGCTGCGGAGATAAAGAAGTTCTACAGCACTGTAAATGCGTATTTTTTATGATTATTATTTTGTGAATATTCTGAGCTCCTGAACACGAATGGGAATCATTTATAATGCTGAGCTACGATGCAGATAAGCCGATATAATTGTACCTATGTAAAACAGATTTTTCCCATAAAGTTTCCTCAGAACTTAAATGGCTGTGAACTATTTGTGGATTCTTGCAATTAAATAAAATTAACCAAAATGTTGACAATTAAGATGATTTGACTTCATAATATATTGCAGATAGCCGAGGTTATGTTCTATCATTGTATTACTTCTTGGAAAAATTATATAGAGAGAGAAAATGTGTACTTTACGAAGAACATTTTAATCTGAATGGAAATTCAGCTTTAAATATCATTTTCCTGAAGGAGGATTGGAATAACTCAAATTTGCATTCGGTAATACAATGAATTCTCTCTATACTTACCGTTGTAATTTGTTACTTGTTGTATATTCTTAATTAAGTGAAAAATATTTCAATACGAAGATGAGCATTATGAATTTTTAATGTTATGTAGGTCTAGTTGCAGTTTTGTACTGAATGGTGCATTTAATTTTTAATTGTAAGGAGAAATCACCAATCTTATGCTAAACTGTCAAAATTTGTTAGATTTGATCAAAAGAGTTCGTATATATAGACACAAACTTTTTTCTCATCATATATACACAATGTATACAAATTTTAAATTACAATTTCTGGTATTCCGTATAAATTTTATCCGTGCTAAGGTTATTGAACAAAATTATTTTTAATCAGTTAGTGTAGACTCAATCCTGGAGAAATATAAGCTGTATAAAGAAACAAACTGTTACTAAACTGGCGTTTCAGTCTGCACTATAATTTGTATCTGTAAAGAAAATTTTAACATAATTACAAAAATTAAATATAAGTGTTGTGTTAATATGTACATTTACTCGATTAGTCACAAATGTATACAGGCATAACCTATGTAACATTGCCGTCTACATCCATTTAGCAGATAACGTGTTAGATTTTCTTAACTCACGCATATTGAACAAGTAAAATTATTTGTTAAAAAATTAATTTTAAGAGACATAGGCAGTACAGGTAATCCTACCAAAATATTTTATACATTTTTGTTTTAAAAAATGGTAATTGCATGTCTGATTTGGTAAACTTATACATTTAGTTTTAATGCGTATTAAATTTAGAAACTGTATTTTTTTATGAGTGAAAAAAAATTCTGCTGTAAAACTGTTACCTAAAGCCATATAAATTTACTACTTTACACATATTCAAGCTTAATATATCATTAACATTTTAAATTTAAAGTCTAGCAGAGTTTATTGGGACTTAAGAAACTAATATGTGATAAAATAAGAGTTATTAACTTCTAAATGTTGACCATATTTACAACAACAACAACAACAACAACAAAAGGATCAAGATAGAAGAATCATTACAAAAGTCGGTGCGACGATTGGATGGGGTCGTTCGTCACGGCAATAGCAGGCCTATTGTTTGGATGTTATTCGTTTTGCTCTTAAAACGCATTATATAAAGCGTACAAAGCTTCGTTATGTGTTAATACATCCGCCAATCAAACAAACTTCTGCTAAACGCTTTCTTTAAATTCACACAGACAACAATGATGGGGCTACATGATACAGTTGGCAATGCACTCTTGTTAATATAGTAACAATATCCATCAGTGGTCGTCGCATTTTCTGATATATTTTATAATGATTTACGTTTGAATCAATAGAACAAATTATATTAAGACAAAGAATTAATTTTTGTTGTTTGTTACTCACAAGTAAGTTATTCATTTAAAAATCACGAGTGTAATATTTGAGCGAATAACATGTGTATGTTAACTTCTTTTATATATCCACCTTAAAAACGGAGGAAAAATCAACTCAAACTTAACCAAGTACGCTTATATGTGTGTATACATAGGCCTATATGTGTATGTATATATGTATATATATATATATATATATATATATATGTATATATATATATATACATATATATATACATATATATATATGTATATATATACATAGGCCTATATGTATATATATGTGTGTGTATGTATATGTATGTATGTGTGTATGCTTGTGTGTGATAGCAAACGAAAAATAACCCTGACAAAAATCAACATGGTCAAAATATTGATTTAAAAAAAAAAAGGAACAGCAATTACTTAATGTTCATAAGGCATTTCAGTGTATCAATGAGCAATTATATGATGTATTCAGTGACATTTGTTTTATAAATTAAAGTAGTATAATAACTTGATGTTCCAATAAAGAAAGATTGTCGCGTTAATTTAAATCTTTTTCGTATTATTGGGAAGCAATAATGTTTCCATTTAAGAATAACATTGCAATAATAGCAAAAGAGAAATACATTTATATTAATATAATAATATTTTTCAAATTAAAAACCGTAACTTATTTTAGTTACAATTTTGTAAATTTTTGGGCCAACTATTGCATAGCCTGTTAAAATCTTCCGGGATATGAAATAACATAACTCCCAAAGGAAACCAAGGCTGATAATGGATATGAAAATGAATCTTTCACTACTTAGCAATGCGTGTTAACATATAAATAAACAATATTTGGTTATTGAAAGAAGACTGTTGAATAACTTTGACGTTAAAAAGGGTTTATAAAGGATAAAGATGGCAGGTAAGTAGTCATTGCATAACGTAGATTTGGTTGATCAACCAAATTTAAAAATTTACCCTCCTAGGAAAATACCACCATCTTAGAGATATAAAGTGAAGGAAGAAATGGACACGATGGTGGAAAACAAAATTATTTAATAAATTATTAAACATACCTTAGCAGTTTCACAAGTAATCATGGATATGCACGTAAGCGAATGTAATTTGGAATAGCCTCAGCTTCAGAAGTAATTTAGCAAAATATGAGCAAATTCTTAAATGATGTCAGTAGCAAAGAGTGTGATCTACTTTACTATATATTAATTCATGCCTCAAATGAAGAGGAATTATGCGCTATCACAGAAACAGTAGTTAGCAAACTGAAACAAGCTAGATTGAAACTTAATCCGAGTAAGTATATTGTGACGCGTCGTTCTGCTGCTTGTCCCACGATGGGCGTACAAAAATGTCACGAGTCGCACTACAACACGTCCACGACTAGCTCAGCGACATCAACACAAAGGGCCAACTATTGCATAGCCTGTTAAAATCTTCCGGGATATGAAATAACATAACTCCCAAAGGAAACCAAGGCTGATAATGGATATGAAAATGAATCTTTCACTACTTAGCAATGCGTGTTAACATATAAATAAACAATATTTGGTTATTGAAAGAAGACTGTTGAATAACTTTGACATTAAAAAGGGTTTATAAAGGATAAAGATGGCAGGTAAGTAGTCATTGCATAACGTAGCACGAGACAAAGAATAAACGGGCAGAACTTTCACAAAGATTTTTGGGGTTTATTGCATGAAATTACGTTCCAAATTTATACATCGCTTGAACTCTGACTGCAGGGAGGCACACTCTTGAACAAACAAAAGAACGAAAAAAAAAAAAAAAAAAATTCAAATTAAATGCTGGTGATTACCGAATCTATCAGTTTCTCTTAAACAACAAAAAATAAAACCCCAACTTCACCAATCACTCAAGCAACAAAAAATAAATAAAATATGAGTCGATACTAGAGTTGCAGAACCACCCGCTCCCGGCATTTAACCAGCAGAACCCTATCGGTTCTGCCTCCATCACCACGCCACCCCCGCATGACCGTCTCTGACGCCATCTTGAACCAGACAAAGCTGCCCTTCGCGCGCAAGCTGTCAGCGTTGCTCGTCAGTGGTGCCGCCCCACGGCCATTACAGGAAACAACTTAAAATATAACGTTTTTACATAACTAAAGAATATTTTGAATTCTTGATATCTCCACATAATTACAAACATTAATATTTTAGTTTCCAAATCTATCATATACAAATATATTCATTATTAACCTTGTTGCTAGGTGAAAGAAACATTAAATTTAAATTTGAAGCGGCAAATCAGCAACAGTCTGTGCTCTTATTGTTTGTAACCAAATATGGCGGCAAATCCTTAACGTTCATGTTTATAGGTCAGTTTTGCACTGAAATACAGTAACTTTTCTTGGAAACACTAAATTTAGATTGATATCTCTGTCCTTTTCACACTCCAAACTTTAACAATGAAACACAGTTTCGTTGAATTCAAATGCAAACAATTTAAGCAAAAATACATATTGAAACCTACTGGATATAAACAGAATCATTTAAATTTCAAATATATATGAACATAAATAAGCAACATGTTATCCTTTCTGTCAAATGAGAAATTTCTAATTACCAAATTAAATCTCTTTTTAAGAAGAATTAGTTCACAGTTACTCAAATTGATTATCTTAAATACAAATTAATTTCCACTGACGTGCTGGCATTTAACAAATAATGTTCTCAATAAACTGTTCTTTACAAACTCTCAGACACCATTGTTAGAATGACCATGAGGCCTACATTATGACAAATAAGATTAAAACTTCATATTGTAAAATAAACATGTAAATATTAAACTGGGATCAGGGCCTGGGCCACGCTACAATATGTTTAGCAAAAAATGGCATTGACATTCTTGGACATACTATATTTAGTGAAGGACTATCACCTGATCCAACTAAGGTAAAAGCTGTTGAAAAGATTAAAAAGACCCACAGAAACCCAAGACTAGCAAATATTTCATGGACTTCAGGTCAACCCAAATGTGCCAGAACCGTCACATCCACTCTAGATATTATTACAAAAAAGTAGCTTTACTGGAGTCATGAAGAAGAGAATGCATTCAACAAGCTAAAGAAAAGTCAGAAATCGCCTCCCTTAATAATGTTCTACGACCATGTAAACATACTAACACTGGCATAGACAAAAGCAGTCACACAGTAGGATTTGTTCTTATACAAGAAAACCAAGCGGCTTCCTATGCATCTAAATCTCTTATTAAAACACAACTTATGCTAAAATAGGCATTTCAAAAAATTATGTTGTGTCTGCCAGACTGCAAAGGATTTTAAATTAAAATTTCGCCATAAAATCCCGCTGTGACAAACAAGAATGTATCACAAAGCACATTGCATGTGCTTTGAGCCGCGACTGTGACAATGCTTCAGAACCTAAAGAAAATTCCACATACGAAGCACATTTCAGGTCAGGGAATTGAAAGAAGGGATCACCGATACTGAATAACTGTCTGATTTACATCGCACAATTTATAATGGTTGACCCGAAAAATGTAAAAACCTACACGAAAATCTAAATAAATATTGAACTTTCAGAGAAGAGCTAGCAGCTTAGAATGATGTAATTTCCAAAGTGACACAAATACTAATTCCAACAGCTATAATGGCACTGGTGATTTCACATCTTGTTATGAACCATGTAACCCTGGTTCTAAAACAGCGATCAATAACCTGGCCACCTGGAAAGGAATTCCAAAACATTAAACATAGTTGCGGCAAACTGCAAGGCAGAACTCCCCACTCCAACAGTGGTACGAGTTGCCACACAGGGCACGATAAAGGGGCGTGTCACACTATCTACGAGGTCTGTCTGCCCCATATCGTCGCCAGGACCACTTCACTACCAAGATGCACCACTCCGACAGTGGTACGAGTTGCCACACAGGGCACGATAAAAGGGCGTGTCACGCTACCTACGAGGTCTGTCTGCCCCATATCGTCGCCAGGA
>PNEQ01069891.1:5000-20094 GCA_003012365.1 Medauroidea extradentata | reverse complement strand
ATTACTAGAGGTAAAATAATACTACCCTACACTACTTATAAACACCTTACACAAAAAAAATATTCTAGGACCTACACGAGTGGAACATATTCAATGCCTTACGAGAATGCAACATACTAGAAGAATTCCTAGCAGTGTACTATGATACAAGACAGACATACAAGGGAAAATAAGTGTTAGGTTAAACGAAGAACAGAAATAAGGCTAGAAATGTAACTTGTTAGAAGGACAGGTCAGGTTAAGTTAGGTTAGGTGCGACAGCGCTCTTAATGGTGATACTTGAAAACAGAGACGGACTAAACCAGTAGTACATACAACATCAACGCTATCTAGCAGACGACACTAGAACCAATACGACTGGTATAGCTACTAGCTCTTCTGGTGGAAAGACTCAGCACCAAAGTGTTAGTAATCAACGCCATCTAGAAGACGATCAGTAACTACTGGCAGCCCTATCTTGAGGGCAACTATATAAGTAATTAAAAAAAGAAAACAAGATGGATGGTGGAGCCAATGAGGGTAATAGGTATCAAGACAACGGACATTAACCAAGATGGTGGGTAGACCGTACACAAATAATTACGAGACACATGCTGAACAGATCCCCCGATCCCGCTCCTAGGCTCCTGCAATAGAAGGAACTATACTACACTACTCTTGTAAATGCAAATGTTCCTCTGCAAACGCTTGTAACCAGCCTGTTACCGATTCACCCGTGAAATACACCTATAGTTTGGTCTCAGTTAATTTTTGTGCAGTACTGATTGTACTGTTCTGTGTTTTCTGTATGTTTGTGTTTTCATTTATTTGCTTGTTTTAATATTTTCTTTACACACGTTTGGTGTTTGGACTTAATTACTTATGGGATTTTCCTTGTTTTATTTTTGTTTAAGTATGAGTTGACTGCAACCGGACTCGTTCCCATCCCTCCTCCACGGCCAGTATCTTGTTTGTCTGGGTTCACGTAGAACTCCAGTGGCGTATGTGTACTATATTCCACTTTAATCATTCACATCCAATACAAAGCTTACTGAAAAAACTACTTAGGCTGCCGCGCGACGAATACAAACTAAACAAATTACCTGTAAATAGTTCCTTGCTACCGTATACTAATCTCTCGTACGACAGCCATTAAAACTTTCATTATTTCATTACTTGCCCGTTTAGTTGTAAATTTCTTTTGGAATTCTCGCACGTGGAAATAGTTATAATTACAAATCTGCCTAAACAGGTTATGATTTGCTTATAACAACAAACAAAAATCCCCTGTGAAATAAATAATGCAATTTACTACCAACTCAGCAGTTTCACAAACATTTGGAAACACAATTAAATTCCAAAGCTAATAAAATCCGTACACTTTCTATTCTGAATTCGCGTCACGTCCGCCATTTTTTTGCACTTACGCCACAGAAACCAAAATGCTAATTGGTGGAAATTTCTTTTTCACGTTGTGGCGTCCCCGTCGCTTCTGTCGCGCCATTGTGATTTCGCCATCAAAGATGCGAACTTTAAATTGCGCCTGTTATCATACAAATGTTGAGCTTATTTACTGCTTTGCCATTTCGTGTTTCTACCCGGTTCAGCGCTACAATGGCGGAATGATTACAAACAAATGATATACTACAATACGAAAGCTGAAGGCAGGACGCAGAAAATCCATACAATTTGCATACAGCTATGGTTTCATTATATCTTCGTTACTATAAAAGAAACATGATTTTCCAATGACGAAGTTATTAGCTTAGGTACAAGCAAGCTTTGCGAGTCCAAGTTGGACCTGAAATTGCTAATACAGTCTCATGACTGCCTGCTGAATAAAACATGCAACAGAGATTTTTTAATTGAATTATTTAAACTTCCATTCTCACATGTGGCTAGAAATTCAGAAGAAAATAATTTCTGTCTAATTCTATGAAGCATAGCGGAGAATAAGAATTTATTGGTTTGTGGACATACACCATTGTTCATGTTTTGTTGACCAAACTTGTATTGAATGACAAAGTAAAAATAAAACAACAGAACAAAGTAATCCCAGATGAATTCGGTCAGTTTACTTAACTTATATTTAACAGCAAGAAATCTAAAGAATTCTAAATATATTTTTCATATTAGGAGACTGTGTTTTATGTCGGTCACTTTAGTCTGGGCGTTGTCGAAATTCGACTGAATTCTATGCTTAGGAATTCATGCTTTTAAATATAAGTAATCTCACCAAATTCCTCTGCGATTGCTTTTTTTGTACTTCGTCATCCAACTCAAGTTTGGTCAACAAACCATTAGCAATGGCGCATGTCCACAGACCAATAAATTCTTATTGTAAACTCTCATTGCAGCAAAGATTTTAAAATTTCATATCGAAGAACGTAAAAAAAAGGAGCTACAGATGTGATATACAAAATATGAATATGAAGTAAAAATTTCGTTAGTAGAATGGCCGCTGTTATGACTTCAACATGGAATTCAATACTTCTAATTCAAGAAATTTGAAGGTAACTGTAATGCAATATTTGATCGCGTGAAAGCGCCTAAGTTTAGTGGATTTTGCAATCACTTAGAACCATAGATAAAGAATCCAGTTTCGGATAGGAGTCGAGCAGACACTTAGAGATATTCTTAATAACCGTTCTATCAAGTGCCTTCAATTGAAACAGTTCGGCAGGCGGAGTTTTATAATAAAACATATTGTTTACAAGTATATATAAAACAAACTTGATCCCTTCTTTACATAGCCATAAGTATAACCTAAATTACTATTATAGTAGCTAGCTTATAAAATACGAAACAATATGTTAACTATTGGAGTTGATGATCGTATCTGACAAGAAAACTCGTTTGGTTCTTATCTAATCGGTTTACTTTTTGTTTAATATGACATTCGACCTAAATATTTTTAAATTGTCGCCATTTGAAAATAATCATATATGTTGCAGTTAGGAGATAAAATAATAAAAGCCTGTCTTTCAGCAGGTTCTCGAAGTACACAGACTTAAAAATTTTAATTTGTCCAAAGATTTTAAAAGTTTTAGTCGACATGTGCATTACTGTATGTGGACTCGTAAACATTTTTTTTCCTTAATTATTTCTAATTAACTAACTCTATGAACTTGAACCCACGTCTATTGCGAGTTACCATACTTACTTTGTTTGCAGCAACATATTCTCCAGCGGCAACTAACTGCAGAATGTAGTCTTCCTTGTCTTGCATTTGTCTCCAGGTGGCGTTGTCAATAAGCCCCCACTGGTACCCCAAATCGCTGTAGCGGATCATGTTCACTGGATCCACGTATCCATCTGCGATCGCCAAACCTACGGCATTTGCGCAATCACAATCATCTATGAATTTTGTTGAGAGATGAAGGTATTTGGAAACAGAGCGTGTACATGTTTTTCACTATGTCTGTGCTACAGTAATGTGTTTATGCTACGGTGTATAACAATTATGTACATGTGGAATTTAACTACATCACTAAGGGTCGATAAAGGGAGGTAACATGAACTTCTTGCCATATGTGGCAGCTAGTTTTTTCTTTGTTTCCCACATAAGTCATACCCACATGACAATTTTTTGTTTATAATTAAGGAATCCAGTACTCCATAGTTATATTTTCCTTTTTCTCTGCCAGCGATACTGATATACTAGCTTGAAAAATAATTGTGCAGATAACTGATTTAACCAAACATTGATTTTAGTGGATATTCAAGCCGCTAGCGTAGTTGTGTAAGGGTTGTCATCGGCAAGACAATGTTCAATCCAGTTTTGCTGTTTCTTGGAGGACAGACCTGATTATCATGCTGGCCAGCGGAGTTGATGAACAATTGAAGAACACATTGGGAAGTTATATATTACAACTAGCAGTACACCCGCGGCTTTGTCAGCGTGTATTACTCAGTATTATCAGTCATCAAGCGTTATGATGACAAATATGCTAGTTGAATTAACTATGCAACATAATAAGTAGCTATACTGTGATCGCAAAAAGCAGTCTTAAGTTTGTCCCTGCCACTAACAGAAAATTCGTCTGGGCCTTACTTATAGGCACAGCAAATTTGACGTTGTTGGGGTAGTTATAGACTGTTAAATGTAAGAGGGTAATACAATGTAATACGTAGTTTACGTGGTATTAAAACTGATTTCCCTCGAGCACAACAATTGGTGATGGTGCCTTCAATAACATACTTTTTTTTCCTTCAGAACCTTCACTTGAAGATAAGTGGCATTAAGGAGTTTTGGTGGGATCATATTTCGCTTAAAATATAAACTTATTTGGTGTCCCAACCTTGGGGTTAGTGAGGTGGTACATGGAGGCTGATGCTGTCGAGGAACTTAAGTAGAAAATGGGCTGTATAATCCATTTTCGTCACTTTTGAACTCCATCCAAATTAGCTGCCTTGCAGATTTTTTGTGTAAGACATGCACGTATGCACAAAAGACTTTAAAAGGTATTTCAGCCCAGAACCTCCAGAACAAAATATCGGAGCAACAAACAACTGCGCCACGTAACAACGAAATTATTTGAAAAAAAAAAAAAAAAAAAAAAAAAACTAATTTTAAAATTAAGATAGTAATTTCTTTGGTTCATAGAGGTTGTACAACCATACGTCTTGCTAGAGCTGTAGAACGAAACTCCTGTCCATATTAGTTCTTGCTGTAGAATTTGCTTTCGGATCGTCTGCCTTGAAAGTTCACAAACAAAGTTTTCTATTCAATTAAGTTATCTAAAAAAAATAAAAACTTGCAATACTTTTTTTAGGTAGTTACGTAAGCATCATTCTGGTGCGAATACCACCTAAATATCTCTACTGGTTACATAATTATCATTGGCTGATAGAAAACAAATGCTATGCCTTTTTAACCTCTTTAGGTGTCGAATTTTGAAAAATCTTACTTTCACATCTTAAATATTTGTACAACTATCCAAGTGAAGTGAAAACCACGACGATAGCTCATTCAGTCAAAGTAAAATCGATAATACATTAAAAATCTCATATCACTACTGTAGATCTACTGAGAGTTAGAATTTTGAAAAATCTTAAAACATTTTTACGGCCATTTACGCACTCATCACCCTGAAACAAAAATAAAGTGAATATCTCGATGGATTCGATATATATCGAAGATTTATCTAAAACACATTCCAGGTCTTTTCACCTACTAAGAGACTGAACTTCGAAATACCCTTGTATTACATTGTAAACTACTTAACTGATGTCTCATGGACGTGAAAAACTCGACAATAGCCCGTTGGGTTCAAGATATATCGACAATTAATTAAAATTTATTTTCATTTATTTTCACCGCTTTTCACCTCCCTAAATCGGGAATTTTGAAAATTCCTGAAATTACTCTTTAGGTATTTGAATAAGCATCATTCTTAAATAAAAAATCATGTCGCTATATAAAAATCAATGGGACCGATATATATTGATTGTGAATCGAAAACATATTTTAACCTTTTTTTTTTTTTTTACCTCTTTAGAGCCGAACTCGGAAAATATATTTTATAGGTATTTGGGATATTTACAAAAGCATCAATCTAAAGAAAAGAACACATCGATATCTCGATTGGTTCGATAGATATGGAGGAATAACCGAAAACACATTTCACCTATTTCTCACCCCCTTAATTAAAGAAGCACTGACAGTAGTATGTTTTAGTATGTTCGGTTGCAAGGAGTAGGAGCGAGGAGCTAGCAATGACGCCACTCGTCCGCCATATTCCTTCCATCTTTATCATAAAAAACTGACTCTGTCTGCTTCAGTTTTTAATTGTGTAAATTACTTTTACCTTTCAGATTTATCTTCAGACTAGCATTCGGATTGTTTACGTGGATGGCATATCCAAGAGCTGGAATGTATTTGCCTGAAAAATAAATACATATATGTACAAGCAAATAAATAAATAAATAAACATATATACATATAGAAAAATCCATCAACGTCAATTTTAATTACGCACTTCAAGGTCACGAAATACTGTACATAAACTAAAAAAAAAATTGAAGCAAATGTCCTTCCATATAAGGGAAACAAATTGCACTTACATTTACAAGTAAAATTTAGCGCACATCTGCGGAGTAAATGTACCAGACTAATGTACAGGAAAATTCTTATCTATAAAAATAAAATTGTTTTGGCAGTATTGAACAATCTCTAAAAATGTTGCTGTACATATTACAAAGATACAAATTTATAATAGTAACATTATTTTGAATTATTGGCGGTGAGATGTTGCGAACTACTTCATCTCACCCCAGTAATCCACCACACTGATCCCTGGATTTCGTATTTCTGATACATGGCTGACGTTGGTATTGTACCAAGGGGGGGGGGGTCTTCTCAGGGTTATTCCGATTTCTTTACCGTTCACATTTCATCCACACATTGAGCATCGTTTCGTGTCATTCTTCAGGGTTCAGCAGACTCATATGTGCATCCAGTCCGACGTCTGCGGTCTGGTTGTGATGCAGTGAGGTCTGTTGTCGAGTCCCCTCCCAATGCGCTTTGATTATTATCATTGCAGTTATTTTTACTGTACAGAGCAGTAATTTTGCGTTATGTGTAAAGGTAAATAACTTTCCTATAAAAGTTAAGGAAACCTCAAAAGTGTAACTGCATTTTTCTGTACTTGTTTGTGATGGGCCAAAGTGGAACTTTTGTAGATCTCAGTATAATTAATTATGTAAAGTGAAGAAAATGGCATTTGTAATTGTAGATACCTCGTGTCGGGTATCAAATTAACCGTCTTGACACATTGGTACTGAAAATAATGGTAATTTAGTTGTATTATAATATTTAAGTAGTTTATGATTAGTTTAGTAATAGTAAATGGTAGTCAAGTGCCTCGAAGTCAGGAGAGGGGGTGGTCAGCCATCACAAAAGGCCTGGGCTGGTCCGGCTGCCCCCTCCCCACTATTTCCAACCATCCCCCTCTTTCTGCCAAAGCACTACTGTAACAACCTGGCAGTGGGGATTACTTTTACTTTTTTTGATTAATTATCGGTGTCAGTATAGTTATAGCAGATCAATGTAAATAATATTTAGTAATCAAGGGTATGTCAACAAATTAAAAAAAAAAATAAGCTTTGACAAACAAATAAATTACGGTCAAGGGTAGCGCGACGTTTTGCTCACGAGGGGCGGAGTTAGGTAGTCCATGGTTTCCATTGGCTGGAAGGCGTGCCCATGGGTTATTGTACACTGGGGACTTTTTCCCGCCAAAAGTTAAGATGTGAGAGTCGTCGAGATTTTGAAGAGAAGAGAAGAAGTAAAGGTGAGAGTGGAAGGAGCTGTTGGCGTCCTATCCGGCCACTTCATCCAAATATTTCAACAAATATACGTAAGTTAAATGTTTGCAAGGGCAAGCGTGAGCGTCGCGTGTATAATATGATCAATTTCAGCAGTAGTACAACTCTCTCCACCTCTGTGAGTGGTGTGGCGGTACGCGAGACCGGTTTAATAATATTTGATTGCCTGAGTTATTAATTCTCATTCCTGGACTCAATAGCTTGTGTTACATTAAGGGGATCAACTGTAATGTAAAGGGAAGTAACGCTCCTATACAAGTTACGGAATATTGCATGCCATTCATCACCTAAATTTAATTTCCTTTCACGGCGTATTTTAGTGACAACCGTAATGTACAGTAAGTAAGGCGGCTAGGTAGCGCATAATGCACAATCTCATATTTTACGGGATACTGTCAAACTGGTTGACATTAATTATAATAAAACTTTTGTCTCATAAACAATGTAAACAATCGACAGTTATTGCATGCATTCAAATACACGTAAACATTCTGCTTTATTATGAGCATACACGTAAATCGAATACCGATTCCACGATGCACGTAAGTAAATGTTAAATATAATTATAAAAATCTTTCTTCTTTAACAAATTAAATAATTTTGAAAAATTACTTACTTGCACGATAATGAAAATGCAACTATTTTCCACGACAAGTTTTACACATTTCATGAAGTACCCCATGTGAGTTTTATTGGCTATCAATCACCTTTAATCATCCGCATGCAATGTTACGATTATTCTTTTATTAAAGACATGTACTTTGGATAGAAATAAAAACACTTTGCCACACGTGTAAGTTATGAAAAATCTATAGAATACTAAAAATTATTTTCGATATATATATATATATATATATATATATATATATATATATATATATATATATATATATATATATAGACAATATTCGATACATGTAAAGTCAAAACGGGCCGTGTGTATGGTCTGACTTTTAAAGTCCATGTCTTCAAAGTAATTTTAAGTGTGCTTGTCCTAAGACAACCATCATTTTACTGTAGTTATTTTGAAAACTCCCAGAAATTAAAATAACCTACTTGTGTTCTGTTTTTCAGCACACCTTTCTTCTCAGCGTGAGACGCAAGTCGGCAGATTGAAAGTAAAATATTTTTTGGTAGCAAATAAAATAATGATTGTCATCCGAGAAAATAGATTTTATCGACTTCCCGTTATTTTGTTGCGGGAGTGCATTTTTGACAAATATTTCGTGACACCATAAATGTGAATATAGAACTGTACTAAAAGACCTGCTAAAAAAAATGTAGACTAAAGTTTCGCTTAGGCTCGATCTTGTTTTTTTTCATGCAGCTATCTTCAAAACGTTTGCATTTAAAGTACACTCCTTTCATTTTAAATATTATATCATCCATTAAAACGGCCATGTAAAATTATTTACCTTTCATTGCAAACCCTCGCTCAAAGAGGTAGAAATAAAATTTAACGTTTTCTCATTTTGTCCCACATTAATTAATTCGTACTTAGTGCTCACAAATTTCTGGGTAGAAATGCGGCTGTATGGAGGGCACAATATATCCCCCCTACAAATACTACAGCAACCTGACCATAATTTATAAGCAAACATGGCAGTAAAAAGTTATTAGTTCAGGTCCCGTAAATCGAGAGATACGTGTGAAGATAAATTGTTTACGTCTGGTATCCGTGACTTATAAAGCAGAGATGAGAGCAGGTCACTTTACTATGTCAATTAGGAAGAAAATACGGGAAAATAAATTTGTATTTATTATATCTTGTAAAAATATATTATTACCTTCGCAGATTAAATTGATATTTATCTCTAAATTAAAATAATCAAATGTTTACTTGCTTAGGTAGAAAACACACTCAAACAACTCCATTGAACAAAATAACACGCTCACCAGCATATGACTCTCCAGAGATGAAGAAACTGTTTTTCTGTAGCTCTGGAAACAACATGAAGAACTGCACCATCGCACTATATAGATCTCTGCCAACATCATCTTCGTTCTGTGCGTATCCATGAACATTATTTGTATAGCTGAATCCTGAAAACATATTAAATTATGCTAATGTTGTTCCAGCAAATAACCTAATTTTACAAATTAAAAAAAAATTCGTAACAAATAATATTTCTTAAATTTATTTTTCGTGCCTGTCGTATCGTTACTTTACTAAACAAATAATGTGACGTTAATTTTGCAAAAGATCCGTAATAGGAAATACGCAATTAAAAAAAATGAATTGTGCAGAACTTAGGTAGCCTTGTGGTAGCAATTTCTTTTTGAGCATAATCATTTCCTAGCCAGTAAAGCCATCTTGACAAATCACGAAAGAAGTTGGAGTCCGTCCAGAACAATGCGTGACCTTGAACGACTTACAACTAGTTTAATTACATGCTGGTGTGTTTGTTGCCAAATATACAGGGTGTAACAGAAGTGATGGTCAATAATGCACACATGGAAAGTACTGGAAAAAGAAGCTACAAATGTCCAATAAACATGGGTCCGCAAATCAACCGTTGTCGAGATAGAACACATTGTTTGTTGCAGTTGATCAGTATGTAGGAACACATGGAATCTCTAATCTTTAAAGAAGATGTTCAAAATGTTGCCCATGCGTCTGAATGCAACATTGAACTCGTCTCTGAAACGAGTTGCGAATCCTCTCAGGCAGTCCTGGTGTATTCTGTAAATGCTGGAAGGCTGCTTCAATCCGCAAGCGTAATTCTTCAAGAGAGTTGACCTCAGTAGCATAGACCAGTCTTTTGACATGACCCCACACACAGAAATCCATGGGATTTAAATCCCGTGACCTTGGAGGCCATGGCACAGGTCCTCCTCTACCTATCCAATGTTGTCCATACCGTCGAGTTAGAAGCCGGCGCACACGTAATTGAAAATGTGCTGAAGCACCGTCATGCATTAACCACATGTTCAGGAGTTGGTTCAGTGGAACATCATCATCATGAAGCAGATCTGGAAGTACAGTACGCAGAAACTGCCTGTACTGATCTCCGGTTAGTCTCTGTGGTAGGAAGTGTGGTCCAATTATGCGGTATCCGAGCAGTCCGGCCTGCTGGAGATGATATGGATACAGTAATTTCCTATGTAAAATCCGCCACACACTCATATGACTCAGCACACGCTCCTGGCTAGCAATCCTCCTTGTTGAAGTACTCGGACGTTCGTGTACAATGTCTAACACCCTTTCCTCAACATCAGGTGTTATGGATCTGGGTCTACCTTCTCGTACATGATGTGCGAAACTCCCACTTTCTCGAAGGCGCTGATGTAACCTCGTAAATGTACGTCTGTCGGGCTGCCTGCGGCGAGGAATAGCTTCTTCATACAATCGTGCAGCCTGAAGTGCACTGCCATTAGCTTTGCCATACATGAAGTGCATGTCAGCGTACTCTTCATTAGCGTAACCTTCGACCATGGTGCCTTTACTTTCGTAACTGATTGTCTGTACGGCACAGTGCATGTATGGAGCGAGGGGAGCAGTTGTGCATGCGTCAGCAACCTGATAGGCGAACCTATGCCTTGAGATATCAGCATAATTACCTAGGGATCCAAACGCGTTTGGAGTTGGTTCCCAATTCGACTTGTTACGAGAACTCGACAACGGTTGATTTCCGGACCCATGTTTATTGGACATTTGAAGCTTCTTTTGGCCAGTACTTTCCATGTGCGAACTATTGACCATCACTTCTGTTACACCATGTATATCTCGTACCAATTATAGTAAGTCCAGGAACAGAACATCTTGGCTGGACGCCAGTGTCATATGGCTAGACTTACTGAGTCCTTCAAGAATGAGTGGGGTTATAAACCTCCTAGCCTTTGACTCTTTCCTACAGAGTCCATCCGGCCCAGCTATTTGGCATACCGAGTTGCACAGTACAACCTTCTTTCACTTCATAGTTTAAGCACACTATTTCTAGAAGCAACAACAGAACATTGGATGCGTCCTGAAAAAACATCTCAATTAAAAAAAAATTAAAATAAATTAGGAAAATTAAAAACAAACTTTTCTAAAAATAAGTGATATAAAACGTAAATATTTAATTTAAGTTACATTGGTCATATATTTATATGGTAGGTATATTCTAGGTCCATAATAATACCTCTCTCGGTAAATCATAATCGTAATATAGGCGTACGTAGATAGGTAAATTCTAGGAACGTATATAACTATAATTCTTTTCGAAATATGATAAACATACATTTTAAAAGCTTGAGTAACCTGCATTACGTATATCGCTTCAAGATTTTGAAATTTGGATGGCTCCTCACGGTTTTAAAAATAATTTATAATTTACTGCAGTTAAGACTTTCACCTATGATGTTAAAAGCAGTGTCTTCGTCTAATAAAGATCACCAAGAAATATAGTAAAGTTTCTTACAGCAACCCACATTGGTAGAATAGATGTCTAAAAAAAGTTGTACAAATCAAAATATTGTTCTTCAGAAAATTTACAAATTTGCAACACGGTGTCCTTTGCCTCCGGGATAATACACAGAGTGTCCAGCAACAACCGCATAATAAATACACCATGCGAATCCTGGGCTAAATTGCAGAAGATAATGCTAGTGGCAAAATGTTGTACGATAACATTTTCTGTTAACAATGTGGCAACATAGCACTGTAATTACTCCCCTCTTGAGCTCCACAGATATATTACTTATCTTACTACTCCTGTTCTGACCTGATAATATGGGTGCAGTTTAAAATTCCGAGCAGTCAAAATATAATTCTTCGTTTACTTGACGCAACATACATAAAATAATACCTGAATGTGGAGCGAAAGAGGGGACTTTCTCCGTGCAATGTTGCCACATAATGCGCTTCAATGACATCGTACGACATTTTGTCACTGACATTTTCGTTTTCAGTTTAGTCCAGAATTTGCGTGGTAGCCCTATACTTAATACGCGATTGTTTCTGTACATTCTGTAGTATATATAAATTATGTATACATCGATGTACCTAACTTAAAAATTCAAATTTTTTTTAGTTGTTTCCCTTTTTAAATCAGCCATTGTTATATTTACATGCAACTGGCATAATCCAACATAGTTTTGTGATTACGAATAATTCTCGTCTTGGACTCTCGATATACTTTAAAACATATCGTGCATACTGCAGATTTTCCATTAATAACGAGACATGTGCAAGACAATCTACTTAGGAGATGGTCTTGCCTGTTATTACTTCAAGAACGTAACTCACCAGCTCCAACAGGATTATCAATAAATATTAGTGAATGGTTTTTGTGCCAAGAATATGGGTTTAAGATGAGGGTACTGCTGTCATTGGTAACAGAAAATGGTCCCACCATGGTGAACAGTCCAAACATGGCTGAAACTCCAGGACCTCCTTCAAGCCACAAAAGGACTGGAGCATTTTCGTAGTCATTCTGAAAGGTGAAGCAAATAGAAACGAGATAACCAAATCAGTCCGGAAGACATAGATTTATTAAAGCTCAGCCTAAGATTGTAAGAAAATCGTAATAATTGTCTGAGAAAATCTGTTTTTTTTTTTATGTTGAGCCTGATAACATTTTCTTGATTACTTTGCAATTTACAATTTCTAGTTGCTTGAAATTATAGTTAAGCAGCAAAATGTAAGAACATCTGAGTTTCGTATGACTTTAAATAATCTGATTTTAAGAAATTTAGTATTGTTCAGTCTATGGTTTATAATTGAGAAACATACTGCTGCGGTTAAAAAAATTGTATAACAGTTCTTAAAAAAAGTGAAGGCGTCTGAAATAATAGTTATGAAGCATTATATAATTTCGAATGAATTAAACAATATAATATTAATTATTACTGTTAATTTAATAGTTACAATAACAAGGTACAATGAGCACCACAAATTGATAGGGTTGGTAGATGAGATGGATTGAAACACATTTTATTAAGTTGAGGTAAGGTACTTGGACTTTATATTTCATCCACAGCGAGGTCACTAGAAATGGTGACGTACAACTTGGTACAAAGACAGAAGCTGGAAGAGGAGTCGGCCATTGCATTTGTTAAGGAACAATCGTAGTTTTCACCTGGAGCGATTTCGGGAAACCATGGAAAACCGAAATCAGAATGGCCGGAGCCAGGGATCGACCCCGGATCCTCCCGATTGCGAGTCCAAAGTGTTACCATTGCGTTACCTAGCTCGGTGATTTTATCAAGTACTTATGTCGGGAAATACCGAAATACCCGAAAATAGCGATACCAATGAAAATGGTAGTAGGCAACCTGGAAGGAAATGATACTTCAGGTTTTAACAACAATGTCTGCGCACCACTACTTGAAACGAGGCTTATTGTTGTGTATTTAAGCTCTGCAATCATGTAGCATTCCATAATGCCTGTTTTACTGCGACTGTCAATATCGTAAGAGTAACACATGCAGTGAACATGTGCAAAGACAGCTACATGAAACATACACAACCTATCTACGAAAAGGAAAGATACTACGAACACATTATAGGATGAGGATTTATTACATGAGACATGTGTTTAAATGCATTAGATAATATACTAAGGTTGTTGCTGCGCTAGATTTTGTTACGGAGTATTTTCATTTCAAGAGAGTTATATAATTTTTTTTAATTTTTTGTTTCGTTTTGGAGAAACAGATACCATAGAGTAAACAGCAAGAGCCTGGTATCTTGTATATAGGTAGGTTTGTAACATGTCAAAACTTTCATTCGCACATTCACACACTCACAAAAAAAGTATGGAATTAGCACAGTTAATTCCTTGGCATCAAACCTGCTTTTTACAAATTCTGAGTAAATATTTCATAAGAAAATAAATTTTTTCTCCGATTTCTGGCAGTAATAAGATTTTACAACTCATTTTGTTTTAATAAGTACTAAAAATTGCTGTCAAATGGCGAAATGGAATAAGTGATAATTATTTTATATCCTTAGTTTAGGGTATATTGACACTACCTACATAGCTGTAGCACATTCTATTACTACAATGACAAAATAAATACTTTATTTCATACACGAATATTTGACGTTGAAGATAAAATGCAATTCTAAAGTGTTAGGTGCAAAGTGAAAATCAAAGAGTTTTGTGCGCGGATTTATAACAGCAGTGGGGAAGGACTATACTAACATGTTGTAGTCGTAGACACTACAAACACTACACAAACTATGTAGGCGAAAGAGCAGTGTGTTATAGTTATATCGGCGGTGAAGAACCAGAAGGTTACATTCGAGTTGTACGCACTACTAACAGTGAGGAAGCTAGTATAATGTGTAGGGCAGAGAACAGTGCGGCATAGATACATCGACGGTAAAGAACCAGAAGGATATATTCGAGTTGTAGGCACTACTAACAGTGAGGAAGCCAGTATAATGTATAGGGCAGAGAACAGTGTGACATAGTTACATCGGTGTGTAAGGAACCAGAAGGATACATTCATGTTGTAGTCACTACTAACTGTGAAGAAACTAGCGTTGTGTGTAGTGTAGAGTGCAGTATGGTATAGATATTTCGGCATGGAAGAATCAGAAGAACATTTCAAAAATGTAATCACTATGAGCAATAAGAAAGCCAGAGTAATGTGCAGGGCAGAAAGTAGGATGGCATAGTTACCTCGGCAGGGAAGAACCAGAAGAACATGTTGGAGTCATACTCGGGACGCACAGTGAAGTAGCCGGAGTAGCTGGGTATGTTCTCAGGGAACGGACCACCCGTCACTCTGGACAGGTAGCGAGCCTCCTCTATCTTGCCTTGCTGCAGGTAGCTGGTGAGGATCAACTTCTCTC
>PNEQ01069889.1:0-20222 GCA_003012365.1 Medauroidea extradentata | reverse complement strand
ATGCGGTACTAGTCGCAACCACGCTATAGCAAGTTAAAGTGTTTTTTTCTTTGGGTAACATGAGCATAGTGCTGTGCAATTAATAATTTTGGATCATAATTTAATTTGTAACTTTCGCAGTATAACTAGAGGTAGAATGAGGGAGCCCACCGCGTGCATTGTAAGTTGAGGGTGACTTGACCATGTTGAGCTAATCGGTGCATTGATTAAACATCCTGAAACGAATTGCAAGATTTGTTTATTATTGTGAATAAGCATCCTGAGCTGTGCATTGCGAATCGCTTATTTGGTCCGTATCTTATTTCTGATTTCTTCTCGTGCTCACGTGGTTGAGTTAGGAACTCCTGCGACTACTGACTGATATAACTAGCCGTGGCAAAGCAATAGTAAATAATCGAAGGGTGGCTAAGTACCACTACACCATGATTGTGTTGTTAATGTTTTTGAGTTGCCTTTTATAAAGATTTAGGACAAGCAGCCAAATTTTTCAATATTTTACTTTACATTAATTTGTTTTATTTTTTTAGCAGTCTTGAGAGGGGCCCTAGAATCCCCACACCTTCCTTTTTCTGGATCAGTCCCAGATTCATATGCTATACAAACAATGACAAAAACAGGTGAATGTAATTGCCATCGTCATATAGATATAAGAATAAAAAAGGTAGGGATGTGCAAACTGTTCGAAATTTGGAGTCGAGTTGAGTCGCATATTGTAACTCGACTGGACTTGTTGCACTTCTAAGTGTTCGGAAAAATTGAGTTTTTAGTTTAGGCCTAACACAGGAATTGTTTTAATTCCATTTGAAATTGCAATAGTATTATTACAATCAGAAGCGTAATTGAAAAAGTTTTAGACTATTTAATAAACAGTGTTGATTGAAATCACAGGTATTATTTTTTGTGTGTACATTATCCAGTGACACGTTTCATATTGATATACCAGAACAAGCATTCGTGCTAACAGCTGCATTCCGCCATATTGTCTACTGTTCAACAAACAAGCAAGACTGTTGTTGAAGTGATTCATATGAGAATTGATACTATAAGTATGAAAATACATAGGTCGATTTATTGCGATTTTGCTCAACTTCAAATAAAAGTCGTATCGGTGCCACGGATCACATTATTTTTAATTAGAATGTTTTTATTTTCGCTTTGTTTACACCGTGAATGGCGTGTATCCGTAACGAAAAATGAATCCCGGTTCATCAAAACGTGATGAAGTACAGCGTAAAGGTGCATTAATTTGGAATTTTTTTTTGCAAAACCCGAACAGAGGAGGCAGAATGTAACACCTGCAAAATTAGTCTGAAGGTGCCATCGGAAAGCACAACTACGTTGATTCGGCATCTGAACAAACACCAAAAACAGAAGAATCAGTATTGGGAAGAAAAACAAAGAAATGAGCAAGCATCTGTTAAAACGCCACTAAAAACACCCAGACAACAAACTTTAGATGGTGCATTTACCCATGTGAAAACGGATGACACTCATCACAGATCTAAGGCATAGCTGCCAACTTCAAGGATTCAGAAATACACTAGACCCCCAATTTTACGAACCCTGGATTTAACGAAGTTAGCGATTCTACGAATACAATCTCAGGAACCCTCAAAAAATAACAAAATTCTATGACAAAAAATTTTAAGGAATTACATTGACAATGAATAAAACATATATTATCTAATTCACGGCATTAAAATATGAATTGTAGAGTTGCAGTTATTACTTGGTAAGTCACAATATTAAAAATAAAACAAAAATAGTGAAAATCCTTTAAAAAATGTGGTAGTGACAGTTTGAAAACCGCCCGGGCCCAGCGCCGCTTGTGCCAAGCCGGTCGGCCTGTCTCCATCAACTACGACGTAGTTGGATCTATATTGAGGTTGTACTATAGCCGCAAAGTTCCAGTGCATGCGCATATGCTCATTTAACTATAGTATAGCCTCCTTATAGGCTGTTTCACAACATCTTATATCTCTCTCGCCTCGCGCCGAATGTGTTTACGTTTTACACGAACCCTAAAAATAATAATGTGAAATTATTTTTTCTTTATTGGGTTAACACCATTCGTACTTAAAACAATTAACTTGGCGCATAATTTGCTTAAAATACTCGTAAAACGTGCATTACACAAGTGAGCACGATAATAGTGCTACCTATCATCCACGTGTAGAAAAATTTGTCTCCACTATCTACTATGGTTATGTCGAACTTGAAAAATAGACAATCGTGTATTACGTAATTCCGGGACTCCTAATTTATTTTTACAGCATATACTGGCTATGAAAGTGATTATTTGCAACTAGTTATACATGTAATTCTCACGATTTTATGTAAGAAGTCACAAAATGGCGTTTTTAGAACATTGAACATAGGTATATGCTACGGTGCTATCTATATTCCATCTTGTGAACGTCCGTATAGTTGTGCTTTGCGCTATCTGTCCGCTCTGCATGCTACTTATATGTACGTTTGTGTACAATTTGTCAAACGTCAAAGGATTGTTTTAACGTTACGTTATATAAAACTGCACAATGAATAAATACATCTGCTTTTTCCAAGGGCATTGTGCTAGTAACGAAAGCGTACTTTTTTTTCCATTGAACGCTACTCAAATCGGGCTATTCGCTCGCAAGAAGGCACTCGACAGCTCGGTTTTCTCATTTTTTTAGGACAAGGTTCGGTCATATTTATTGTTTAGCAGCGTTCTTTTAATTGTACGACCTCTACCTATTGATATAAATTTATAATTCAACTATCACTTGAGTTATTTTTTTGTTAAATGCTACGGAAGTCGGGTTATTCGCTCGAGAAGAAGACACTCGGAATCACGATTTTCTCATTTTTTGGGGACAAGGGTCGGTCATATCTACCGCTCAACAGTGTGACGTCCAGCTGCTGATACAAATTTATGTTTACATTATTCGGTTAATTACTTTCTCGCAAAACGCTACGGGAGTCGAAGCCCGACTAGAGACACTTTGCAGAAAAAATGTAATTTTAAAATTTTACGTTACGATCGGGAGGGGGGGATAACTCGCTATCGATTTTACGAATGCGATGAGAGGAACCATGAGTATTCGTAAAATCGGGGGTTAAGTGTAGTACAATTTTCAAAATGAGTAAAATTTTGCGTAAACGAGTTGCAGCATTTCACGTGTTGTGTATATGTAAATGCCATCGAACTAAAACACTTTGGCTATTTTTTAAATAAAATATTACACTGTTAACATGTCAATATGTTGTATGCAAAATAAATTTAGACTATGCTGAATAATAAATAAAATTACGTAACATTTTGACTACTATTCATACGTTGTGTTCATGGCTAAAATTGCATAGTCTCCCTAGAGCAATTATAAAGAAAACAAACTTAACAGGGAAATTACTGAACAAATTATAAATCAGGCTAACTTTGTAGCACCATCATAAATACAGTCATCTCTCGGTTTAACGACTCTCAAGGGACTGAAAAAAATTGTCCTTAAATTAAAGTAGTTTTTAAACTGAATGGTAAAAGTATGTTGGGACTGCGGATGGGACCAAAATATTCAGTTGTAAAGTGAAAGAATAGTTAAACTGGAAGACCTTAAACTGAGAGATCACTGTACTGCTCATAATATAAATATTCATACAAATCTAAATAAACCTAGTAGAGGTAGTTTTGGTTTCTGCAAGTTTACAAACTTTACCGATTTTAATACATCAATAGATAGGCCCCTACGTTACGATTTCTGGTAATACAGCTCTTAAATTCTCTTTCACAGTACCATAAATGCACGGAAAATTCTTAAAAAGAGTGCAAATCAGGCAATTTAATCACACTTGGCACATTTAACCACAACTCTACGACACTGCAAATACTGTGGATTTGAGAAATAAATCGTACATCATTGAATGTGCAGATATGAGACTATTTAATCTCTTATACAATACCACATACTCTAAATTTTTGAACAGTTTTTACATCCGCACGGGTTGACAATTGTATAAAAACGTCATTGTAAAAACTGCAAAGTTGTATTTCCCATATATGAAAGTTGCAGTATTCCTACGTTTTACGACTATTAAATATGCAACGTCGATACAATTACCGGCACTAAAATACGTCGTCACAATAACAAAATGATACATTTTACCTGGTCAAAAACCATGTTTACAAACGCTATGTAACTACGACGTGCGCTTCAGCATTTGCTGGAAAAATAAGAATTAAACAATAGTTTATTTCAGTTCACAAGATATTATGCATGTTCTTGAGCAATTACTATACACGGAAACGGTAAATTGGAAAGCCACTTCAAATTGAAACAGTCTCGTGACTTTTTGTTTGCACGAGTCACGCCAGCCATTTTTAGCAAAGAAGACAACTGCAATCGATCAGGTGTGTTTGACAAAGTTCGGGATACGTTCGTACGATGCGTGAATAATACGGTACTCTGTAGTGAACAATGTAGTACAATGGCTATAAATAAAGTACGCTAGTTCCCGAAACTACAATATTACAGTTTTCTTTATTATATACGACACTGTAAGTCAGATATACATACCACACTACTGTACCGAAATTATGTTATTTCAGTACCAAATTTCTTTATGAACTAAGCAAACGGGAAAAAAATTGGAAAGCTTGAAAATCGTACAATAATTCACATGAATCTTATAACCGTACAATAGGGCGCAAAATCGTACATTGTACGGGAAAATCGTAAGAGTTGGCAGCTACGCTAAGGCAATAACATCGGCAGTTGGGAAAATGATGGTTCTAGATTATCAGTCCTATTCCATTGTGGAGGATAGGGGATTCCAGGAACTGGTTAATACCCTGGAACCAAGATACGAGATACCTTGGAGAACAGTTTTTTCGAGATGTATTATTCCTGAGATGTACGAGAACTACAAGTTACAAATAAAAACAGAAATGGAACGGGAACTATGTTCAGCACAGTCGCTGTCCCTTACTACCGACATGTGGAATTCTCGAGCGAACGAGAGCTACATTTCTCTGACCTGTCATTATATGACAGCAGATTTTATCATGAAACGTTATGCTCTTGCTAATTCGTACTTTCCTGGCCAACATACAGGATCTGCAGTGTACCAGAAATTGAATTCCATTTTATAAGAATGGGATTTGGGGCAGTGCACAGTACCCATTTATATAGTAACAGACAATGCACGAAATCTAACTGCAGCATTATCTAAAACAGATTGGATTTCAATACCTTGCCTTGCACATACAATGCAATTAGCAATACGTGATGCGAAGAAAACCACTCCAGGTTTTAGTGAATTGTGCCAAAAAGGTCGATCCATTGTTGGGCATTATCGTCACAGTGTTCAAGCCCGAGAGAGACTAGGCTATCTACAGAAAACAATGGATAAACCTACACACAACTTAATTCAAGATGTCGAAACTCGCTGGAATAACGAATACCAGATGTTCGCTAGGCTACTTGAACAGAGGGGCCTAATTTCAGCTGAATTAGCAGAGAGTGGAAAAAAAATTGAGTGTTTCAACCAAGCTGAGTGGTGTATGGTTAGTGATATTGTTGATGTTTTGCAGCCAATTGAACAAGCAACCACTGAACTGTGTGCTGAATCTTACCCAACCCTTTCCATGGTGATTCCTGTTGTAAGCAGCTTACAAACATTGCTGGAAAATCACATAAAAACTAAAAGTAAAAGCAAAACAGGATGTGATTTGACTTTCACTAGAAACTTGCTGTAAGCTTTTCGAGCTCGTTTCCCAGATTATAGAATGCTGGCACCAAATATGGTGGCCATGGTATTGGATCCACATTTCAAAGGTGTTCTACTCACAGAAGAAGAAATTAAACTTGCTATTAACTTCTTGGAGAAAGAAATTTACAGGCTACAGGAATGTAATGCTGAAGTAGGCCTACCTGCAGTGAACACTTTAGAACAGAGTGATGCATTAGTCACATTGTGGGGGGCTTTTGATCGGTTAGCAAAAGATAAAAATAAGCTTGCAAGCAAGGAACAATCAATGAAAGATCAGGTTACAAGATATTTAAGTGAATCTGTCATAGATAGGCATGAAGACCCTTGTGCATGGTGGAAAAACAACAGAAAGCAGTTCTATTGTCTACAAAATTTAGCTCAACATTATCTTTCTGTACCTGCAACACAAGTAGCGAGTGAACGTTTGTTTTCCTGTGCAGGGAACACTGTCACTGTAAGAAGGGGTAATCTGAGCCCGGAGCACGTGGAGCAACTAATATTTCTCCATCATAACATGAAGCAATGGTAACTCCTATTTCTGTGTAATGTAAGAGGTCCATGTGTAATTAAATTGTGTTTGTGTATCCTGTTATCTAGTGTAAAAATAGTGTGCTTCCGAGAAAATTGCATATAAAAGAATTTTAAACAAGACTGAAATATGATAAGTAGGTTAGTTCTGGTTCCTACATAGATATTTATTTAGCCTATGTATGTTGCCAGTAAAAAATAAACACCAAGTTTTTAGCAGAAATTTTTTACTGGTAGATTGTCTCTAAACTCGAACTCGACTCGAAACTCGATTTTTTAAAAAGTGTTCGACTTGAACTCGACTCGAATTCAAAAAGTGGTGTTCGCACATGCCTAAAAAAAGGTTATGAACAGCTTGTAGAAAGACTTCATATTACAGCAATGAAGTAGTAATAGAAATGTACCTAAGTGGATATGCTGTAAAGCCTTGTGGGTTTTATAAAAATTTACTTGCAAATTTTAAAACCTATCGGCAACTGGCCAGGCTGTAGGCACCCCGGCCTCATGTCAATCCAGGGCATCCTAAGGTGCTGCAGTCTATAGGGGTCACAGTATCACTCAGTTAAAAGTGCGGTACCAGCAGATACCCATTATGACGAAACATAAAAAACCGGGTCATAGGTACCATCATCAGTTCTGTAGGCGACTATCCCACTCGTAGTTCCATCATGCGACAAAAACATTCAGGGCTTAAGCATACAAACATATGGCTAACGTATCGTAGCACTAGCATAGAACTGTCACCCATGTCAACAACATGATGAACTTAATAACCTGGTCAACAACATGATGAACTTAATAACCTGGTCAACAACAAGATTAACTTAATAACCTGGTCAACAACAAGATGAACTTAATAACCTGGTCAACAACATGAAGAACTTAATAACCTGGTCAACAACATGATGAACTTAATAACCTGGTGAACATGAAGAACTTAATAACCTGGTCAACAACACGATGAACTTAATAACAAGGACAACAACACGATGAACTTAACAACAAGGTCAACAACGTGATGAAATTAATAACTTGGTCAACAACATGAAGAATTTAATAACCTGGTCAACATGAAGAACTTAATAACCTGGTCAACAACATGATGAACTTAATAACCTGGTCAACAACATGATGAACTTACTAAACTGGTCAACATGAAGAACTTAATAATCTGGTCAACAACAAGATGAACTTAATAACCTGGTCAACATGAAGAACTTAATAACCTGGTCAACACTGAAGAACTTAATAACCTGGTCAACAACAAGATGAACTTAATAACCTGGTCAACAACATGATGAACTTAATAACCTGGTCAACAACATGATGAACTTAATAACCTGGTCAACAACATGATGAACTTAATAAACTGGTCAACAACATGATGAACTTAATAAACTGGTCAACATGAAGAACTTAATAATCTGGTCAGCAACATGATGAACTTAATAACCTGGTCAACATGAAGAACTTAATAACCTGGTCAACAACACGATGAACTTAATAACAAGGTGAACAACTTGATGAAATCAATAACCTGGTCAACAGCATGAAGAACTTAATAACCTGGTCAACAACATGAACTTAATAACCTGGTCAACAACACGATGAACTTAATAACAAGGTCAACAACCTGATGAACTTAATAACCTGGTTAACAACGTGATGAACTTAACCTCACTGTTACAACTCATGACTACTGGAAAATAATGGCAACAATGAGGAGGGGTGAGGGGGACTAGATATTTTTGTAAATTTTAAATTGATTCTGACCAACCCCTAAAATAAAAAATTTACCATTTTTCTCATTAAATCCATGTTCATTGGCCCAAAAATAATTATTTTTTTTTAGTCAGGTATAAATTTACTTTAATACGCAGCAGTGTTCCAAAACAAACTACACCAACAATAGAACATATTCAAAATATCTATCCTGCCAAACCGAAACCCCTAGTAAAATGGAATATTTGTATTTTTACTATCTACTAGGAAATCAGAATAATGTTCATCAAAATAATCCATCTGAACAGGCACACATTAAGTGTAGCCACATTACTAAGCACTATGTGTACTGAATATGATAAAATTCTAAAAAATTGGTACTGTTGATGTAGTGTACGATTAATAAAATGTTGAAATGGCCACAATTATGAAAATATGAACACTGCATAAACAAAATACATAACTGATTACTGGAAAACACGTAAAATCTACTGAAAGCCATGCATGGTAGTTTTACAATGGTTTAGAGATTGTAATCAATAACTAAGATTTGTTACATTGTAAGGGTGTGCTAGTCCTCTAATGTTAATCTGATCAGATTCTGAGTCGAATACCTATAAAATAACTGAAATTTGATTCTGATTCCAAGTATTTTATGCCATTTTAATTTTATTTGCAGTGACCAATTCTACTTGCAATAAGAAACTTTAACATAAATTTACATTAGTATTAGTGCAGTATTATTTATTTTAATTGAACAAAAAACAGTCACAATTAAAAAATATGGTACACTAGACCCCCAATTTTACGAACTCTGGATTTAACGAAGGTAGCAATTCTACAAATACAATCTCAGGAACCCTAAAAAAATAACAAAATTCTATGACAAAAAAATTTAAGGAATTACATTGATAATGAATAAAACATATATTATCCAATTAATGGCATTAAAATTTGAATTGTAGAGTTGTAGTTATTACTAAGTAAGTCACAATATTAAAAATAAAACAAAAATAGTGAAAATCCAATAAAAAATGTGGCAGTGACAGTTAGAAAACCGGGCCGGCCGGCCTGTCTATTTCCATCAACTACGACACATTAGGATCTATGTATATTAAGGTCGTACTATTTCCGCAAATTTCCAGCGTATGCGCATATGCTCATTATACTATAGTACAGCCTCCGCCTAGGCTGTTATCACGACTTCTTATATCTCTCTCGCCTCGTGCCGAATGTGTTTATGTTTTTACAAGAACCCTAAAAATAATACAGTGAAATTATTTTTTGCTTATTGGGTTCCTCATACATAAATAAATCAATTAACTTGGCGCATAATTTGCTCAAATAATGCGTTACTGCGTGTCTAAAACGTGTATTACACAAGTGAGCACGATAACAGCGCTACCTTTTACCCACGTGTAGAAACATTTGTCTCCAGGTATATCAAACTTGAAAAATAAATACAGACCTTCATGTATTACGTAATCCCAAAACTCATAATTTATTTTTACCGCATATGCTGGCTGAGAAAGTGATTATTTGCTACCACTTATACGTGTAATTCTCTGCAATTTTAGGTAAGAACGTCACAAAATAATTTTTTTAGAACATTGAACATCATCATATGCTACGGTGCCGCTATCTATCTTCCATATTGTGAACATTCATACTGTTGCACTATCTGTCTGCCCTGCACGCTACTTATATCTACGTTCGTGTACAATTCATCAACGTTGAGGGATTGTTTTGACGTTAAGTTACATAAAACTCCGCAATGAATAAATATAACCACTTTTCCTTCTTTCTTTGGTGAATAATTAACAGGACATTGTGCTAGTAACGAATGCTTAATTTTTTTTCCGTTAAATGCTACGGAAATCTGGCTATTCGCTCGAGAAAAGACACTCAAAATCTCGATTTTCTCATTTTTTTGGGGACAAGGGTCGGTCATATCTACCGTACAACAGTGTGACGTCAGGCTAATGATATTAATTTATGTTTACATTATTACGTTAATTAATTTGCTGCAAAACACCCGACTAAAACACATTTTGCACAAAAAATGTAATTTTAAAATTTTACGTTAAGGTCGGGGGCGGGACAAAATAAGCCGCTATCGATTTTACAAATGCGATGAAAGGAACCGTGAGTATTTGTAAAATCGGGGGTCTAGTGTATTATTAATACAGTTGCGTGCTGACATTCTGAGGGCAGGCTGGCTGGGGTCTGTGTGGAAACATCTTGAGAGCTGGCCTATGACTCACAAGCCGGGCTGTCTCATAATGGGAATCCCGACGAGATACATGGTAGAGATACATGGTAGGGATCGGCGTACAAGATGCAAGTCACGTCCGAAGAATGATGAAATGTCTATTTTTAGCCCCCTAAAATGCGGTGAATCCCCTGAGTTTGGCCAGAGTATAAAATCACCGAATCAACTGATTTGGAGAGAGTTCGCTATTGGTCGTGCTAAAAGATGGTGTTATACTTGTAGAGAGAGGCTGGTGAAGAAATCTTGGTGACGTCAGAATCTACTACGAGGTTGCAGTATTGGGCAAAACAAGAGGACTGTTGCTGCGGGTTGGCGGACAACACGGAGGTACACAACGGAAGTCGAACCAAAGACCTCAAGAATGAAGACAGTGGTGCACTCGGGGTGGTACGCAACACATGGTGAGCTATCACCACTTTGGACTAATAAGGTTGTACATAGTCACCATTTGTGACACTGTTAATTGGATATATGACTGCATTTTTACTGTGATTTGCAGTCTTTACTTAATTGATGGTACATTTTTGTGCTTTAATTGTCAAAGTTAATTAACATTTCTGTGACACAGTAGTAATTGTGTGCATAATTAAGGGTGTTGTGAGACCTATAATTGATTGCTGTTTTGTGCATTTTTGTAAGCTTTGTGAGCTAGTAAATCAATAACTTCATTCAACTCTTTTATTTTAATAATAAGACCTCTAACCCAAAGACCTCAGAATAGCCCACATGTACGTTTTTGCTTAAACTTGTAACACTGGTGTCAGAAGTGGGCTAGAGGCATACATTAATTTCATAGTTAATTCTGGAAATGAAATCATTGCACACAATTGCTATTTTTTTTATTAAATTGAGCCACTTTATAATTTTTGTGTTTGAATTTCAATTGAAAAGGTGAATGATTACAAGAAGAATGTCAGCTGAAATAGAAGCACTAAAAACCCTCATTGAGGGAATGAGTGGCCAATTAAGTGGCAAATGAATTCAGTCAAAGACAGTGGAGACAAGAAAATGTAGATAAGCAAATTGAAAATGTAGACAAGAAAATAGATAGTGTATAAGATAGTGTAAATGAAAACATAAATAAGCAAGTAGATAGTGTAAAAGATATGTTGTACCAGGAAATAGATGCTGTAAACGAGAAGGTAGGCAGCATAAAGGAGGAAATAGGAAGAGTAAAGACAGAGATGGATTATGTGAAAAATAGCATGCAGCAACAAATGGATGAGCTAAGGAAGGAGTGTCAAGAACTTATCCATGATAAAGGAGGCCATCTTGTTACTGGAGAAGACAAGGTCAGTGCTAAATCAATACCTGAAGACAGCGAAAAGAAGACCACAAAGTTCGAACCAGGCTGTAGTGTGATTCACAACCAGGCTGAAAATGGGCTGCAACATGTTGGTGTAGCTAGTGTGCCTGAATTGAACATTGGAAAGGGGATTTCTGTCGAGCCTGCTCCTTAAAAAGGCCAGACTCCATGGTGAGAGTACCAAAACCAGTTAGAGATTGTGGCAACCATAAATGGTTGATCTGACCAGCAACGTGCCTACTATCTTGCAGCTGTGCTGAGGGGACCTGCCCTTAGTATACTTAGAGGTGCGTCAAGCAGTGTGCCTGGCCTCCCCAAGGACTATGCAGAATGCCCTGATCAGAGCACTGGAGGTCGAATCTGTAAGAGGGCCATCAACTCGGTGTGTTGTGCAGGCAGTCGCACTGTCCGGCGACGAGAGAGACAACAGCCTAGAGAACATTCTGAAGAGAATGGAAACCACAATGAATGCAATTAAGAACAAATTCACTCCAATTACACCCCGCCCTCGACAACAGGGGCGACCAAGCTGTTGGGAATGCGGAGAACCCGGACACCTCAGAGCCCAGTGTCCACGATGGTTACAGAAAAACAGAAACCAAGAGCAAGATGAGGCTGCTTGATACTTCCAGCCCTCAGGAAACATGTACGCACAGGTCTTAAGGGACAAAGGTCGGTGGCTGCGGGACATAAGGTCCTTGTATTTCTTCAGGTACACTAATTAAAACAAGAATTTGATGCAATCCTAGCGGACTGCTTAACATATCCTCTAACTATAAAGTATCAGTGAAGTGAAATAATTGGCGACATGCATGTGTACAGGTGGTTAGTAGACTAACCAAACATCTTTACTGCCGTGCATACGCAGTTGCAGAACTATGTATTAAAAGTTTTTAATTATAAACTCAAATATTAAATATTTCCATTAACATATGCTTGATATACCCAGAAATGTGCAGGTAATTTAGTGTTTCCATAAAAATGTTTAGTACTCGAAATTTTTCGAGTACATGTAAATGAATCAATTTGTTTCAAGTCTCCATGTAATTGAACCAAAATAGAATTTTTTGAGTACTCTCACACCTCTATTACATTGTTTTGACACAAATACAGTATGCATTTATTTAAACCTATTTATTTTGTTGCAATAAACTCTACAGTCATTTAGTTCTGGGCACCCAAAGAATCAGAAATTATGCTACGAAAATAAGCCAAAATCAATCTAAATATTTCTTTTGTGGACAAACTATGAATTATTTTGCTAAGATCCTAAATACATTTGTTGTGCATTGTGTAAATCTACAATGCATATATAATGTAAAGTAACTGGTCTCACCAGACCATCCTTTTTGCTTTGAGTAAGAGTATGCTCCTAGGTTAACTTTTTTTTTTATTGTAATTGACAATAGTAGAACTTAATTTTGTTGTTTTCGGAGATTTGAGACCGCAGAAGGCATGTCAGTGTACAACATACAGCTGCCAAAGTGTTAAGACCACCTTTCAGCAACATATTGAGGTGTAGGCCTGGGATTTGGGGCAACTAGGATGGACCTAGTTGTGGCCCATGGTAAAGAGCCGCTGCCCGGCTCTGCACTCCAACGAGCCTGGTGATTGTCCTTCCATTTTTGTGTGTGTTTGTGCTTCGAGAGTTTTGTGTACCTGAAATATCACATCAGTTTTTTTTCTCTTCAACATAACATTTAAATAAAGTAATAATCTCTACAAAAGGGGTGAACTGTACCTAATAGATCACCAGGAAACAAGAAGAACAAACATATGTAAAAATATTGTAATCTTTGTTTCTTTAAGCGTGGCAGTCGGGTAATTTATAAAATATCAAATTTTAATGTATGTAAATTTTTCTAAGGAAGTATTTCAAATGAATAACCTATTAGCTAAAACGGAATACTGTGAGGGAAGCTCACTATTATATTGAGATGTTTTTTTTTTTTTTTGTAATTTAATAAGTCAGTTTGAATCATAATAATCAGAGGTCAGTTATTTTAACGGTAAAATAAAATCAATGTAGCAGCATCATGTGGGGTATCAATTTAAAGATAATCAAAAATGCCAACCTTTTTCTCTCGAGTGTTTTTTTGATTAGATTGCGGGCAAAGTTTTTACTCGAGTTTTCAGTTTAGTAGTTTTATCAGCCTAGTTTGGATGCCTGGGGGGAGCGACTGGCTGGCGCCAGCCGAGAGCTGAACAAAGGTTTAGGAATGCGGGTGCTGTGCTGACGCATTTCCAAGAAAATGACTGGCCTCTGTCAGTTGTATCACTCCGCCGAGCGTGGCAATTTTGTTTATTTAATATTTAATTCCTGGCGTGAAGTTTCATAAATGTAAGCACACTGTGCAGTTTTTCTGGTTGTCAGTTCTCTTTTGTATATTTTATAAGGTATGTTTTGGCCCGAATTAACAGTGGTCATTTAAAAGAGTTCCTAGCAGACAGTAGAGGAGAGGTTTCCGCTCGCCATTTTGGTGGCTTGTGGCGTCCTCTTCCTCGCCCCAGTTGTTGAGTGTCTCTTGTGCTAAGCGGACGTGTTTTCGGGAGCTGAAAGAGTGATGCGAAATTATGGTGGTCGTTGGACTTGGCGTCCGAGGCGAAGCTGCCTCCGCGTCGGTAATTGAGTAATCGCAATGACTTAAGCTTTTCTTTTTATTTCTTTTTTTCTATTTTTTTTTCTCGTGGAGTTCCGTGTACTGTAGCAACGACAGACACGATGAAGAGGAGGCGAGTTGCTGTTATTGCATAGTTTACGAGACCGTAATTTCGGTTTGCCGCAGCACCATTATCATTCGTCTCATGTTCCTGTGAGATGGCTTTTCGCGCAACAACGTACATCTCATACATGTTGGGAACTCTTTAAGATGCCGGCCTGACAAAACGGTAGCGTTTCTGATCCCCGATGCTATGGAGGCATGCAGATTGTTTTTCTTTGCCGATTTACTGACTGCCACGCGCGCTGTGATGCTGTCTACCGTGTGCAAAAAGACTTAATAAAATCAAGTTTCTGTTCCGTAGCACGCATCTCTTCATTCATTTAGGGTTTCTTACCCACTATTTTCCCTGAGAAATTAGAGTGTGTTTCATACCGACTGGTGTTCAGTCGTGAGCTACGTGGAGCTGTGTGTGTGTCCCAATCACATTCGGTAGCTCACCGCGAGGTGGGGCCGAGTGGGGCATCATATACATTTTGCGACATAAACGTGATGGGCAGTGAGTATCACCACAATAACCTTTCAAAGCATTCTAACAAAAAAAATATGGCTTTAACCAACAGATAACAACAACATATTTTTAAAGAAGTATTATTCAAATTTTCATGGAGTGTTCTTTTTTCCAGGCCTACAGTGAAAATGTAGTGGTAATCTAACATGCACAAAAATTGTCTTTGTCCATAACACCAAGACAAAAATGGGAAAATTTGTATGAAAAAGTGCAGAGTATGCCATTTCAGGAATGGTACAGCTGCCAAACATTAGCAAAGTACAAATTTTGCCACTGTGTGATGTTGAAAAAATACTTAAATTATAACCTCATGTTATTTTACGTATCTGCTTGTGTAAACAGAATTTATTTACTGCAAAGCTAAATTTACAAAATATCAAATAATGTGTAGATCAAACAAACCTGGAGGCTTTGAAGGGCTGAAACACATTTTCATGAGCTTGGGCAAGTCACTCATGTACTCTTCTTTCAACGCTGCAAGCTTAACACAATCAGTAATGTGTTTTTCCCATGGCAGTTTGCCAGACATCCAGTGCAGCATGTTGTAGGCCAGAATCTCCAAGTCACCACGCTTTGCAACAACTGCAATTGCAAATACATTTACTTAAACTTCATTTAACCTTGCAAGTTATTTGCTTTGTAAAACCATGTCACTCCATAACTACGCCTAGAGTGAAACAAAGGTTTAAATACCATCCTCAAGGGACCTAAATCTTTGCCTTTTGTGGTAATGCCCCTTTGTGTTAACTAGTGTTGGCATGAACTATTAAAAGTCTATGAAATTAAGTTCAGGCTGTTTACACCTTAAAATGTTATTAACAGTCAAAAATGTCATAAAATTCTTGTCACCAACATGAATTTTTTTTACCCGTGGATTAGATATTACACTGTTTTACACACAAAGGAGCTTGCTTCTGCATGAAAGTTTACATTTTACACATTATCACATTAAATAAAAAAATTAAAATAAAAAAGCCCTTATGTTACCAGTAAATGTGTTTGTATAAACAAGGTTATACTATAATATTTTTTTAAATATAAGAACCAACCAGCAATCATAGATGGTACTATGCTAACAAAATTAAATGTTTTCAAAAGGCAGTATGCACTTTTATTTAATTGGTATTCTTTGATACCCAAGGCACTTGTAAAGCTAACTTGTGTCCTTCACAACTGTTTGCATAGATTACAAGGGAATTTAAATTTTTATGCTTTATCTGAAAACAAAAACCGAGAAAAAAACTCATTTATAATGCATATCCGCTGAATGTTTACATTTTTACTTGGTTTATATTGAAGAAACAAAGCAATTAGGTACATATATGTATAGTGATATAAAAACCTATACAGTAATCCCTCACCACCTGTAGAGAGTGAATTTTTAAAAAACACAGCATGTGAAGAAACTATATTGGAAAAGTATATGTTCTTACTGAAAATATGAAATTAGATCAATACTGTATTGTCAACTAAATGATATATTAGTACTCGCACATCAGCTTTATCAGACCCAAACAGTAACCATACACACTTATGACTGCAAACTACTACTTTCAAGAAAACAATAGCTGTTTATTTTGCCAATCAGAAATAGCTATTTGTTGACCAAACACTATAATTTCGCTGTATAAAAAAAATTTGCTAACAACGTAAAAAACAGCTATATAAAGCTATTGAACAACCATTTTTACATTTATACTAACCTATTGTAAAGTCACTTGGCCTCACCAACCATGTTTTCCTGCTTTTTCTTTTTAATTTTGATGTAGTTTTCTTGACCCCAGTGTAGTCTAACACCAACCACAATGTCGGCCCACACATAAGAGCCCCCAACTTACTAAGGCAGCAACCAGTCACTTTGGTCTAATTTCATATTGTGTGCAGTGTGAAGTGAAGCCCCACATTTCATAAGTTGCCCGGTCAAAGTGATGAGTCTGTCCGGCTTTCTGAGTGTAAGTGCATTGTTTGTTCGCTGAGATTTTATCTTAATTAAATATTTTCCTTATTTATCGAGGTATAATTTCTAACATGAAGATCTGTGGATGAACTTTCGTCCTACGAGGCTATGGAATGCCATCCTGAAGCAAGAAGCTGTCAATCTTAAAACAAATTCATTTGTAACTAATCAATAATTGATGCGGTTGGCTACATACGGCTAGTGTTAGCTTAATTTTCGTAATTAGTAATTTATTGATATTGATCAATAAATTTTTTCGTAGAGAGTTCAGACTAGTCTCTTTGTTCAGCAATGTATTTCATGAACTTTATCTAAACAACTTATTGATGTAATTTAAAAGCCATAGGGCGTATTTCACATTTTCAGTTTTGTAAAAGTTTGATCTTCGTGGATGGCCTCAGGCGAGGAGCACATGAGGTTGGACAAAGGGCCTCGAATTCTGGGAATCGCCCGTTGCTACGTTTCCGGCGATGGCCGCAATTTATCACTCCGCCAGTGGCGCCTTTGGTATATTGTATAATTTTATGAGCCAAGGAAATGCACAGCGACGGTAACACGTGGCCGGCGACATCGTCAGTTCCCGGCTACACACCACATGCCAACGCCAGGCTGCAGCAGCTGCTTGCAAAGTCATCGCATTCCTGTACGCTGTTGTCACCCAAGAGCAATGTGCTGGCGAGACAAAGGATCTCGGCACGCGCTCCAGATGTATCGCCAAATGACGCTAGCTGCGATGCGAGGTAAAAAACGGAGCAGGGGCACTTGTAAAACAAAAGTTTATCTTATACGTTGGCAAATATAGTAATTTATAAATGCATGGTTTTGGATCTCTAAGAGGCAGAAGAATTTTACGGACATGATGAAGAATTTTTATCCCAAAACGGTAAGTTTTACCATCTTATATCGCAAAAAAAAGAAGTGTAGAAACGGTGGAACCAGGCGGTGAGAAACATTCTCTCTCTCTCTGCCTCCCACGCTTGACGACACCCGCCAGTTTACAGGCCTTCTCTCCCCAACCCAATTTTTTCTCGTGGCTGTTTTTTTTATTTTCCGTCCATAGTGCGCACCCCTGAATTTTTATCAGTTGTTTTGGAATAAAAGTGTGCACTATACACTAGTAAATACGGTATACCATCTCTCTCTAATAATGTAGCCATAAATTGTACGGATATAATACAATCTTGTATGAAAAACCGTTATCGTTGTCACTCACAGTTGTCATTCCTTTATTTTAGATCTTACTTTTAGAGTTCATTACACTATCACTGACAAATTTAATATCCCATATGCAACAGCAAACAGACATACTGAAGCTAATTGTAGATATAATTAATACTGTGACAAAACAGCAAACCACAGCAAATGTCAACGGTGCGTGTGATGTTTCAAAATCACAACAAGCTTCTTGTTACTACTGATGTTTAGATGACTTGCACACAAAACTTTACAAATCCTATTAGCATTATATAGTACAATTTTAATCTCAACAACATATATGACCACTCTCTTACCAATCAAAATGAACACACACATACACTAAAAATCCCTTTACAAACACCTGTTTTATTACGACCACCTCTCTAAAACGATTGTATTCTCGAGAACCGTGGAGGTCGAAATAGGGGTTTTACTGTATTGTAATGACCGCCCCTCTATAATAACCCTATTACTCTTGGAACTGTGAGAGCTCGTTATAAAGAGATTTTACTGTAACTGTACTCTAAATAATAACTACATGAAGAATACAATCTGTAGCTGATACTAAGGTCACCACTACACAACACAGCAAATAATCGTACCGCCTCTATGTGCATCCCTGCTTGTGTATTCTGCAGTGCCGTTGTGTGCCTTCTTTGGGTCTGGTTTTTCCTTAGCTTTGGTGCACGACTCTGCCAGACCAAAGTCAACGAGATACACTTGGTTCTCAGACCCTTTCCGCCATCCCAAGAGCAAGTTATCACCTTTGATATCCGCATGACAGTAACCACGTGAATGGATGAACTCCAAGACATTTATCTAAACAAAACAAAAATTGCTTTACAAGAACACAACATGTGTGCATACATCTAACATAAATTACTTCAACACATAACTTACGATCTGCACGGCAAGCTGCAAGGAAGCTACTTCAGATAGCTTCTTATTCTTTTGGAATATGGAATGAATGTTTCTTCCAAATCTGTCGATTACGATGAACCGATACTTTTCCCCATTGTACTCATGAGAGCCGTGGCCATGGAACTGAGGGACACCAAGATACTTAAGTTTCTTTTCTTTCATCCACTGCTGAACTTAAAAAAAAATAAATAAATAATGCACACACATACATTAAAATGAACAAATTCAACTCTTATAATATAATTTATTAATCTATAAAGCAAAATAACAACAAAAAGAAGCACAGCATGAAAGAACTTAAAATCTTTTAATGTATATTTCTTCTGAGTGTAAAATTCCAAAATTTTTTTGTATGCCAGCTACAATGCACAAGAGTGTCTGTCTACCTTGTAATCAAGTATTATAAAAAATAAATTATGGCTGATAGTGACAAATTGAATTTCAAAATGAAAATTACCTCCTACATCAATTCCAACTTTCCCGTTATATATTAAATTTAACACAGTACATAATAAGAAGGATAAAAAAATGTCTGACCATACATGAAAATTATAACCACAATTACCATAGCTTTCCGTTTAAACTAACCTCTAGCCATGCATACATTTGAATAATTTTGTACCACATATAACTCTTAACTAATGCTGTAAGATGGACTTAGCATAAACCACAAGTACGTATAACGTTATGTAGATAACTCGCTTCACCTGGGTATTCTTTGCCGGAAACCACCACAATTTTAACAAAGTTCGGACCTAGCACAATGTCATACCACAGAGGAAATAACATATGGAAGTAAGTCTTTCATTAATTCCTGTCTCGAAAAGATTTTAAAATTTTTATTACTGATTAGGTATTTTCATCACTCAACCAATAATTTAAAGTAAGAAATACGTTACACTAAAGGTCTTTACAATTAAACTTCACTGTAACTGCAAAAATGTGATACATTGAGGAATAGGTAACAATACTAAAGTTACTATGTCAGCAGGTTCTTTCCTTTTTTTCCTGGCTACTTCACATAATAAACATAATAAAGGATCAATGTCCACTGTAAGGTACTTGGCCTACCCACCCTATCCCTTTCTTTTTTCTCAGCTTGCTTGTTGTGCAAAATTGTGGTTTCATGTTGGCATAAACATAACGTAACCGTAAACTTAACTTCCGTAACTTCTTAAATACGTTTATACACGTTTTTCGGCGTCAGCATATGTCTAATGTGATCCCGAGATGCTTCGTGGGGCACTAGTTATAATGAGGGGGCGTCGCCTAGTGTTGGGGAAACCTGGCTTGCCTGATACAGTGCGTCGAGATCGCCGTGTGTTAGAGATAAGAGAAGA
>PNEQ01069882.1:0-20092 GCA_003012365.1 Medauroidea extradentata | reverse complement strand
ATCTATGTCAATATTTCGACCAAATAGGTCACACACGGCAGTTTATGAACGTACGTTTCACAGGTTTTGCTGTTTACGAACAATATTTCATTCAGTACATGAAAATACAACACTAAACTACCTAGGGACTTTTAAACTATGTAAAAATGTAAGGCACTTTCAGCATATTTTAAAATGTCAGTGATAATTGTATTTTTTTGCAGTTATATAGTCTTTACTTATTTCTCATTTTGTGTGGTAAACTATGTTTTAGTTATTTTTGTAGAATTTTTATGCTAGGCCTTGCAGTCTGTGATTTAAGGTAGTGTTTTATGTATGTATAATAGAACTATGATGAAAATAATGCTAATTATCACTACAAATCGTAAATTTAAAAATGGCAAAATTATTTTATGAATTGTAGACAGTATAAAAAATAAAGCGAGAATCCATCCTGAACATAAATTTAAGTATCAATGATGTCGAGAACAAGCAGTAGTTTGACCTGTCCACCGCGCCGAACCAGGTACACTGCGACGCTCGGACTGCTCTAGTGATCCAACAAAATACGCTAACTTGTTCACTGACATACCACTAGAAAGCTGAAAGAATAAGCAACAAAATATACTTGACATGTTTTCCATATAGACGTTTAGTTTTGCTGATAATCGTTGTCGAATTTCCACAACATAGATATAATAATACATTCCTTCACTTTGTTGTTTTACGGTGTATAGTTAACTTAACATTTTTAGGTACTTCTTAACATATTTACGTATAACAGAGTTTCTAGATTATTTTGAACTATTTGTTTTAATTGTACGGTAAAAGTTACGCCTCATGGCGGCAGTTTAGTATAACGCTGCACTAACGCGTCACTTATGACTTTGTTGCACGATTTCGATGTGACGCACACTGTTTTGAGCGGTAAAGTTTTGATACGTTATTAAGCATGCTCAACTGTGTAAGTGAGCCAAAATTCAGCTTTGGACAAATTTTTTGGAGGTTAAAACCTTTGATTCCTGGCCTATTTGTGATGACTATGTATACAAGGGGAATTTTTGTGAATTCTCATTTTTCTCCACCACACACTACATACCTCTAGCTGTTATGGTGGTAGATAGCCCTTGTTCTCCTACAAGGTTTTAAGAGGGCTTGGTGGTGCGTGGGTTGTAGTAGGTGGAGAAAAAGGGGTGACAAAGGAATCTTCACTAAAACTGTTTTAGTTTTGTCTAGGAACTTTCCAGTTTTTTTTCTAGAAGTTTCAGAATTTTCTAGGAAGTTCCAAAATATTCTAGGTCGTGCCTTATGAGACCAAACAGACATTGTGGCGTTAACTTGAATAAACTGTGTTTCTTACACAGCTAACAATACGTCGAATGCTCACGAGTTGGTTCGCCAGAAGTGTGTTACAAAACACATGCTGAAACGCCACCCACTCTTACCCACCATAAATCTCTGATCATAACTTCTTAGTGTGTCTGCTAGCTACTTAATACGAGACGAACACACAAGTAATTTACAAACCATGCTCTCTTGTCTTTTTAAGCTTAAACGATAATCAGATATCAAAAATATGTTTTGCAGTTTTGCTTAAAATGGTTTTTGCCGTCATAGTTAATTTTTTTTTTCAAAACAAATTATACTGTTTCGACAAAAAAGTCATTTTGCCAGAATTTCGTTAATTACACAATTAGCTAAAACCATAGTATTCACTGCCTTGAAAAATAAGCTGACTTGTAGAAGATTTTTGACTAAGTTGCCAAACAAAATTTTGATATCGCTCTCGTTTAGACATAAAAAATTTATGTCGCAAAAAATAGAAACAAGAGAGCATGGCTTTAACGTAGTTTGCTGATAACGTTAACGTCACGGCTGTCTTAAACACACTCCAAGGACTACCTAAAGCAGGTTTCGACCAAGTCCATCGGATGAAGACTATGTTTTGTTTAGTTAAATAAATATCCATAAAAGAAATGAGGTTTGATTATCCTATTCTTGAAAAATTTTGCACGTTCTGCAACATTACTGCGTAATTAAATACAACTTATTACAAATTTCAATCCGATCAATACTTGCGGGACTAAATTTCTGACGTCAGTTATGTCATCAGGTAAACTGTTGAGCGAAATTTAGACAATAGCAATAGGACAAGAAATGTGAGCAATTCAAGAAAACCATAGTGTAATAGCACACAAAATGTCGAGGAAAGGTAACGCCTAAGGTTGGCAGCGTAGAAGCTAGGAGACTCAAAATTTAATAATGCTTTGACCATTTACGAAGGAATTTTTTTTCAGTTATAAAAATAATTTGTGATAGTGATAATTAACCACGGGAAAATTTTCAACACCATGCCATGGAATGTAAAAAAAAAAAAAACTAATATTGTATTTAATCATACTAGTACGGTGAAATTTTGTGTACTGTAAACTGTAAATATGGATGTAAGTACTTTTTTAATATTTTAATTTTAAATTATAAGTTAAAACATTATTTCACCTGTACTCACTAACTCATTTTTAAAAAAACTTTTTAGACTCCCAACATAAATTTTTAGCGCAGGCAAGAAATATTTTTGTTAAAACGAATCACTGCAATGCGATTACATTGCAAAGTAACTTTTAGCTAAATGTATATGTAAATACAAAATAAATATTTTGCCATTAAAATAGTCCAGCAGTTATTTTTGCGGTAAAGATTAAATTCTAAGATGACCTTTATTTTAAAAAATTACTACTGCTGCAAAAAAAAAAGTGAAAAGACATGCTCCATAAGTTTTTTTTTCGGCAGTGTTATGGAAAGGTAAGATGTCGGGCGAAGGACTGGAATAATCAATCGAGGATATTATCGTAACTACTCATCGTAAGTTGTCATAATTTAATGGGGCTTTTTTTGCCTCATAAATGTTTTGTTAGTGGAAGTATGTTTACGGAACAGTGACCAGTAGTATGTTTTGGTTTAGAGTAAAAAATATTTTTTTATAAGAATAAAGGATTGAAATCACAAAATATTATTTAAAAAAGGAAATATAATAATACCCAGAGCTCTATAATATCCTGATTAAAAAATACTCGCGTTCCAACTTGATAAAGATTTTAACATCCGTAAAACTCTATACGAAAACTTTTCTGCTATAAAATGTAATTTAAAATTACCATGTCTATTTAAAATTTTATTATTTTACAGCTCTGGATAATATTATTTTTATAAATGTAAAAACTAACATTTAATATATATTGTGGTTTAAAGACTTATTTTTTTTTTTTAACTACTGACTAGTGTAGTTTAAATAGACGTCCAATAGCAATAACGGGCAAAAAAAAATTGCCCATTGTTCCATTCATTCGCTCAATATCTTACCTTTCCATTCTTCTTAAGAAATAGTTATTTACTGCCTTAAATATTATGAAAGAATATATTCTTGTTTCTAAGTACTACAAAACGAACTTAGATATGTAGTTTTGAAATATTTATTTGTAAAACATGCGAACGTGTTATAACGCGCACTTTCCCTGTGCGACAGAGACACGCGGGCAAGTCCGAACTCACCGGCTAGTGCAGTCATCTGGTACAGCCCCATGTCGGAGCTGGACCTGTGCATGCCTGTGTTAACACATGCAGGCGGCTGTAGTAGGTTGAGCCCAGCATCCGAGCTGCTGGCACTCGCCGGCCCTGAGCTCCCTTCCACACTTCTCCACTCCTCCAGCCTGTGGAACAACACGACACTGCTGCACACACCATGAACACCACTACAACACAATTATACACCCTAAGTTTAACAATTGGTTTTACAAATTAAAACATTTACTTATCCGTTGTGACGTACACAGAAGAACTTCGTTTAAATGTGAACCAACGCCAAGTTACTTTGCCGGAAAGAAAATGTATGTTTGAATCAGCGATTGTATTGAGGTAAATATAGTTGTGGTATTTTTAACACAAGCTTGTGTTGAAAAAATATTATCTTCCTTACAAAGAAACTTATTATTAAGAAAAGGTTTTAAAATAAAATGTGACATGAAATATTAATTTTCCCAGATATGCTTTTCGTTAAGACAACATTTAGTCACAGCAATATTTTTGCAGCAAAGTTACTTTGCAGTGGATAGTATTTAAACAAAATGTTGTTGTGGCAACAAAAGTGATTTACTGATTCCAACAGAACTTAACAGGTCGTGTGCGTGGGTATATTTTTGTTAAGCTTTAAACAAAATGGTAATATTTTTATCTTAAGTAAAAGTTCTGTGGAAGCAGGCAATCAGGGCAAAGCAAACGACAGCTACGACACAGATAAATAGCACCAACGGTCAAAATTTACAGATCTAGAGCTATCAGTTCTTAATCCATTTTCGCAGCACACTACCCTAATAAAAATACTAAACACGATAATTCGCAAAAAATAAATCTGTCAAACAGTAATTTGCCGGTAAATCTGTAGTTCACATCACGACGGTATTGTCGCTTACTGCTATTGGCTGATATTATGACTTAACTATTTTAATGTGAACTGCTTTTACTCAAGAGTTGGCGAACCTGTGGCACGTGAGCCGTCCTGTAGCGTGGTACGGAAAGTATTTTTTTTTTCTAGTTAAACTATTAAAAATTTTGTTAAAGCATTTATGTAAGCAAAGGAGACACACTTCCTTCTATTCCTATATGGTTTTAAAAATTCCATTCACTAATTCAACACAAAATTACCAAGCTCCTGAAAAGTGCTCGAAATGTCTTTCACATTGCTGTAGCTGAGAAAATATGACAAGATCATACAAACCTACGTCGGACTTTACCACACACATTCCATAAATAAAATAATAGTGTCACCGCTTTAAGTGCTGTTGAAAAACACTTTCTTCGAAAACACTGCCCGTTAGTTTAGTAGTTGGCTCCTAGAGGCGATGAGGTGTGTGACGAAATAGTTACATTCGACCTATCGCTTTCCAGTTTTACGTGCCTCAAACGTAAAAAATACTAAGGTCCACTAACTCAACGTGTGTTTCCGTGTGCGTGACAAATTGTTACTGCATAGTTCTCAACGCTTAATTTTTATATTGCAAACCCAATTTAAGGGGATTTCCCCAACACATTGAGAGGAAATATGCCGTTCCTTAATTTTAATACAAAATCGCCATACGCATGACTCGGACTTTCCTGTTGCTGGTAGATAGGTAAGTACACTGTAAAATTATTTGTAAAGTTTTCACAATGATATATGCGAGTAGTGGGAAAATCTTTATGGTAAACTTGTTTCCCATACATCAATGTTAGTGTTCCCATATACTTAAGCGAACAACAATTTTACATACCGATGTTAACATACGTGTATATAGTTAACATTACTCAACATTTTCTCTCTTTTCAAGCTGAAGTAAAACAAGTGTTGCACACTGTGCATGGGTGGAAAATTTTCCATTCTGCTTAGAAAGTTATTTTTAAGTGAAGGGCCTAATGGCGCTGCCTAACTGGGAATCGTAGCCAAAACAAGGATATTAAATTATGTTAGGCGAAGCTAGTTACCTATCCAACCTACATGCATGCCACCACAGACTTTTAGGTCATCTATGTTATAGTCCACATAGCTATATGATCTTTTAAGCAGTTTTTTATACCCTGAAAACTGTAACTAAATGTAAAATGTTAAATTAAAGCTACTTGATTTTGATTAAAGATTGGCTCAAAGATTTTTCGGTGTCTTCATTCACAACCAATCTACTTTACGTTCAATGACAATATTGCCTTTTGCAGGATTTAGAAGCGACATTTTAAAACTAATTTTGTGATCTTAAGTTGATACTTCACTGTTGAAAGAATTCCTTAAAGAGTTTCGGAAGTTCCGGCTGAAGTTTGGAAACACTTGTAGCTACTTAACACACATTACTAACTTCTATAGAACTCGCATTGAGCCTACATACAAGCATGCATATTTTGGCAAAGCTGTAGAATTTGTATTCGTATATATTTTGTTACCTGTTTGTCTTGGCTATTCTTTAATCTCAAATGTTCCTAGGAGTTTGAGTAGAATTTCACTTACTTATGAACCAAAAAATCTGCATCAGTATAGATTCACATATATCACGTTACAGTTATATTGCGTATGTTTCTTGAGATGATATTGTGGATTATTTACACCGTACAAGATATGTTTTAAAAATACCTTTCAATTTACTATGTAAGGAAGATAAATAAAAGTGTGTTTCACGTTTCGTCGACAGCGAGGTCATTGGAGACGGCCACACACTACCCGACACGGTGGCAGGTCTTTGTAAACGAACAATCACGGAATTCGCCTGGGGCGATTCGGATATCCCTGAAAAGCTGAGTCAGAATAGCCGAAGACTAAAATAGAATCCAGGTTCTGCAGGATGCGAATACAAAGTGTTCAGTCGCGTAGGTATTAAGGCCATGCTACTCTGCCTCTATTGTTTTCCCGAATTTTTTAAGCTTAAACGACGGCAGACACAAATATGTTTGGTAATTTTCTTTAAAATGATTTTCACAACGTTGGTTACATTTTTAATAACTGTAAAATCTACGGTTACGAAATTTTTGTTAGCCAACTTATTAGTCGAAACCGTACAATTTATTCCGTTGAAAAAAAAAAACTATTGCGGCATAAACCGCTTATTTGAACAAAACTACCAACCAGACTTGTGAATCTTACTCTCGTTTAAGCTTCTAAAAAACTATTACAAAAACAATATAAAAAGTAGATCATGGCCTTAATTGACAAATATTTCTCTTAGTTTCCCAACAGAACAGTCTGTATACAGGATGTCCATACACGTATAATAAGCACACGATGCAAATCCCGAGCTAAATTGGAGACGATAATACACGTAGGATAATAATATACGCCTACATTTTACGTGCATAATGTGGTAACACTGCGCGGAGATAGTCCCCTCTCGCGCTCCACGTCCAGGAATTATTATTATCTGTATGTTACGTCAAATAAATTATTATTGTCGTCGTTACAAATTTTGAATATGTTTGGACTGCTCGGGATTTTTAGAGTCCTAAGCAGCAGGTCCTATACTCTGTCCACTCTAAGGTTGCAGCAGAAATAATAATTGTTAGCGAAATTAATCAAAGGAATTGACTTATATCTTGATTCCTCACATTGTGATTGTGCTATAACAAAGTTTCCTTGTATTTTTCAATATTAAAAATTAAACTTATACTGTGCAAAAATTTTTATTGTCATTCACTTGAATGAATTAGCCGCAACCTTAGAATGGATAAGAGTAGGCCTATAGATGCCGCGTCTGAGGTACGAAAGCAGGGAGGCGATAAAAGCTAGACTGGCTCATGCGAGGCGGGAAAACAGCGTGCAGTGTTTCGATCGTCGGCTTTGTACTATGATATTCGAAGCGGTTGACCCTATTTTAATTTATGGAAAGTACGTTGTTAAGACCATGATCTTTCATTTATTTCAAACAACTGCAAATAACTCAAATATTTAACCAAATGCTTTGAAAAAATTTGGAACTGTGTACAGTCATACGATACACAATTTTGCCAGAGCATTGTGATCTCTGAGTTTAAGGTCTTCCAGTTTAACCATTCTTTCACTTTAACAGCTGTATTTTTTTGGTCCCATCTAAAGTCCCAACATATTGTTATCATTCAGTTTAAAAACTCCAATTTTAGGACAATTTTTTTCAGTCCCTTGAAGGTCGTTAAACTGAGAGATTACTGTAATGTACAGTTTGCTAACAAAATATTATTTTGCTACATTTTCGCTTATTTTGACAACAAAGTGCGAGATACTTCAGGGGCGAAAATCTAAAAAACCCGTTTGGTGTATTGCAGCAGAACATTTCAGATACCAGCGATGATATATAAGTGTTAAAACTGTAAGAATGAAATTTTGATGTATGCATTAGTTTACGTTAAAAAAAAAAAAAAAAAAAATTCGAAACCACTGCAAAACTAAAGAGATAGGCCTTAAGTCAGCGCGTGCTTCTCTGTTTTCACATTTACGATTCCGTCTGGTATTTCTTAACGTGACGCAGCCTCAAAAAGCCGTATCTTGGACATTTTGAGGAGCCCCGAAACAATGTTTCTAAGCATGATATCTAAAAATAAAAAATACAGAAGCACAGTTTTAAATGTGTTTATTTTCGTAGACACACACATTGAACGCACGTTTAGTGGTATCGTTAAAAAAAAATAAAAAATAAAAAAAAATTTAAAAAAATCTCCTAACACGCTGCATAGCAGTTCATGCGTCTAGAGCTCTTAACCTGCATCCATAATATGCAGGTCAGAACAGCAGTAGTAAGATAAGATATTTGTGGAGTGCAAGAAGGGACTAACTACAGAGCTATGTTGCCACATTGGGCATGTAAAATGTCGTACAACATTTAACATTTTCGTCTTCAATTTAGCCCAGGATCCCAGTGGTGTGCTTATTAAGTATTTGTTTGTTTCTGAATATCCTGTACACAAACACACAGACCCACGCAAACGTACACACACGTGCGCACACATATGCACACACACTCTGTCTCTCTCCATAGATAAGTGCAAGCTCGAGAGTGCAGTAGCATATGAACAGCACTGCCAACAACCGAACTAAACGTAAACATGGCAGTGTTTATTGACTCCCTCCAGAGTTGTTTCTACGCCATGTGAAAACAGACAGTACGAGCTCCGATATGACTGGCCGAGCGGCACGCAACTGTTCAAACAAACACGCTCGATAAATGTATCTTGTGTGATTACATACACGCACTCTTATCGCCTGGCGATTCGCAGCTAGTTCCTCACGCTCAAGATGCAATGGCAAACTCTACTTCATACTCATCTGTACGTAGAAGTTCACGATCAAAATGGTAACTTAAAACATGCTTCCAATACGACGCTATTTAGACAGGGTAGACACAACGTTGTTCGCAGGCTGCGTTATTTTTAAGATATTTTTCTCCCAAGGAACAGTTATAATTTACGAGGGGGGAGGGGGACAGAGATTATTGAAAAATGGTGTACACTAAAATCGCATACATTATATAAGCATTATTACCTCACATACCCAAGTTAAACTATTTTGAAACGACAAATTAAACCTTTAGGCGCTTAAATTATATACGTTGATGTTTTTCAGTAAAAATCGTATCCGACAAACTTACTTCATCGCATACAAAGCCATTTTTTCTTTTAAATAAAGTCCTTAGCTGCAACATCAGATCCCTCATGCTTATCATACAATGCACTAAGATTTCCGATAGCATTCCATTTCTTGTCTTTTTCAGTGTTTAGCTTGTTTTAAACGGTATTTCTACCGAACCTGCTGGTACATGAACGATAATTAAAATTTAATATAGCTTTTGTAACTCAGGTAGAGCATGACAGCCTCTAAGAGTTTCATCACTGAACTCTCGTTTGGTATTAATTTCTCGCTATGAAACATGGACTTTTGAACACTTTCACAGTATTCTTTCTTACCTCTGGATGATTTATTCGAATCTTCAACAGCAACTAGGCACACATATGGGAGCGGTCTACCGCAATTTTCATTGCCATTTTTTTTATTTTTCATTTGTACCAGATATTGTTTTCTTATTTTAGACACAAAATGTGACTAAACTTGTCTCTTATGAAATTTTTTTTCTCTCATAGTTTTCGCGTAATGGCTTGCTAAAGTCAAAATGTGTATGTTTCCATTTTAAGGACTGCACTAAAACCAAACTGGAAAAAAATTCAGTATAAAAAAACGTCTCGGGCTACAATGCTACGCACATAAAAACATATAATAAAAATTTTTTGTATTTAAATAAAAATGCTAAAATTTAAAATAAAAATATTAAAAATTCAATAATATTTTTAAAAATATTATTACTTATTTTGTGGTTTAACATAGCTGAATTTGTAGCCTACAACATCGTTATTCACTGTGAATTTTTTCAGTTTGGTAAGTGAGTTGGTTTTAGCGTCATCCTTAAAACGTAAACATGCAAATTTTGACTAACAAGCCACTACGCAAAAACTATGCGAGATAAAAAAATTTTATAAGAGGAAAGTTTAGTCACATTTTGTGTCTAAAACAAGAAAAAAACTGGCACAAACGTAAAAATAAAAACATAGTGATGAAAATTGCTGTAGATCATGCCTTAAGTTTCTGCTGTCCTTGCAACGATCATTACTTTTTTTTTTTTTAACTTAAACGAGAGCAAATATCAAAAATCTGTTTGGCAGTTTAGTTTGAAATGTTTTTTCCGTGATAGCTATTTTTTTCCAAGCAGTAAATTATACCTTTTCGACTAAAATGACAATTAACAAGAATTTCTTTAATTACATAATTAGCTAAAACCATGGTATTTACTGCCTTGAAAAAATAAGCCAACATGGAGAAAATGAATTTAAACACAACTGCCAGACATATTTTTGATATCTGCTCTCGTTTAATTACAGTCGTTGCTGACGTCTCCACACTGTTCCGCCGTACATCTTAAGTGAAATTTTGTTTGAAATGACTTTAGCCTTACTCACGTATCACTGAAGTAAGAGTGCACTGAGAGAGTTTATTCGGCACATTATATGTGATGAAAAATTTCTGAATTTCCCCTGTTGATGAAACTGCGTACACCTTACTTGTGGATACTGTAGTGTAAAATAGAGTTGTAGTGTATATATAGATTGATGTAGGTTTGTGTATGTACAAAATGTCTAACAAACCTCGAAACTAGACGGTTCTTTAACGCTGTAAACAAGAAATTGATAACACAACTTAACTACAACAAATGAATCAAGACCAGTGCTATTGTGACAAAGGAAAATCAATTTTATTCAGTTTAATGACTTTCAAATTTGAAAAATTGCATATTGGAAATATTAAATGGCAAAGATAACAGTTGATTATAGCAACTAATTGGCTCGAAACAAATCAATGTGAATAAAAAATTATGTTTTATGCCTGTCAGGAATAAATTAAACGAATGTCTCAATATGCAGGTTTCAAAAAGTGTTCAAAATTTGCTACTAAACAGAAAATAGAACTGATTCTTTAACGTCTGTTGGTGGTAGGGATGAGACGTCATACAATAGTTTAGCGTCTATAGTGGGTGAATAATGCTTAAATGGTGCATGCAATTTTGAAAAATTCCCATAAATCAAACCTGGCGGCTTGGTGGCGTCGGTACACAACAAATGATGGTAACGAATATTCTAATGCTGACTTGGATAGAAATATTGATGCACGTGTATACTGCGCGCCAGCTTAGATGGCGAATGGCAGCTACTGAGTGAAGGGCACATTCAAGGAATTCAAGCAGCAGGCCGCTGCAAAAACACATAGTAGCCTATAAATACCGGAATGAAATCGACCTACGTAAATTAGCTATTCGAATTTAAAACAGTAGTAATATTATATGCTACACATTCCAGCTCGTTACCCGCCAACTTACATGGCGCGTGCTGTAGGTTGAGACGGTTGGAGATCTCTCGTAGTTGTGTAGAAAAGGCAGGCCTCTGCTCGCTTCGACGGTCAGGAACAGCTGACATTACTAAATAACAGTTCACTAACACACGTCACTTGAACACGGAAGTAAAACTAAGATACAAACTTGGCGACTGCCCGAGGTACTCTCTGTGCTGTTAGTCGACTCTTGAGGCTGCTACTGACAACGCGTCTCTGCCATGTGGCGGCCGAGACCTCAATTCAACTCTTCTGCGTTTATTAAATTAAACCCTACAGCGGGTCTCGCAACATTGTGCGTTCTCCTCAGAGATATGCCGCAAGATGGTTCCTCCTTCATTGTACTTGTAAACTCTGTACATAATCTTGTTTAAAAAGTTACTTGTTTTAAAGCCGACCTCCGTAGCGTGGTCGGTAGCGAGAAGTCCTGGATTAGCATCCCGGTACGGGCATGGATATATGTATTATTTCCTTACGTTTAGTTAGTCCTTCACTAAGCCTGAAAAGTGCATAAAATTGAGAGAAGTTAATAAACCCTCTTAAAACATGTTTCAAAATGTCCAGTGACTTTTACATTGCGCACAGCATAGTTGCTCAGACGGCAAAACAACCATATTACTGGCAAGACAAACAGACTTGACGAAAATCTTCAGAATCTTCTAATATTCGATAATGTAAATTGTAATTTAAATAAAAAATTGCAACACGTAGGAATAATATCACAAATTAAGGCATGACAAATACAACTGATAATTTTCGGCAATGCCTGCACCGTAAACAAACATTTTAAAACAATATTTAGGTAATTAATCGTGGCTTAAATAACGTCTCAATCAAACTAAAAAGTAAAATATGTTTATAATATGCTCTCAAAGCATCAAACTTGACTTTTTAAGCACCTAGAGATTTGCCTGTGTGTATGTGTGTGTGACCTTTGGTTTTCTGTGCCACATCATTTGCTACACAATCACGTATGGCCAAAAATTCTTTTTGATTAGTAACTGACCTCCATAGAAAGAACCGTTTAAAATAACACAAACATAGCATCCACGATCTTGTAGTGGGTCAATCATCACACTTCAATACATGCTGAACCTTAAAAGAAAGTGATCATTTATTTTTCACTTAACTTCCTAAACAGCTTATACCTATGTGTATTTTAAAACATGAAAATATGCTCAAACTTGTTGATATTTATTCCTGTAGTAATATTTGTGGAAAACTCCCTCGTTTGCCGTATATGCAACTTTTACTTTTGTTTGTTTCACACGCCTCCAATGTTTCCGGTCACACTGAAAGCACCATCAAATCTATAATATGGTTACTGTTTCAGTATATTTCTGACAAAAAATTTTCACAGAAACTTCGTCATTCATAACTCTAAACAAAATGCTGAGCTCAATTTAATTTTTCAAAAAAGTACTTTCACCAACTACAACCGAGAACGTTTTTGCAATAACAGCCAATATTTAAATGTAGTTATTTAGTTGCTATATTTTTTTCTGGTACCGTCAAATGTGGTTGCTTTGACTACAGGGATAATATTCACCGACTCAAGGTTTTTGCTTTGTACCATTTAATGAACAAATAAATACGTACAATTTAGTATTAAAACCCTTTAATTTGATCGATTTAGGTGAAATTTGTAATTTCTTCACCAAATGGCACCAAATGAAGTACGTTTAGTCCGTCAATGTTACCCCTGCAATTTAAGTATCCACAATTTACGGAAACAGTGAAGATAATCTCGAGATATGGAATGCCTGTTTAGTGAGATTCTATGTGGTTCATTTACACGCTTTGTCACTACGAAGCAAAAAAAAAAAGTACTGGTTTGTAAAAAAAATTACAACAACGTACAGTTGGCTTTGTTATTTCATTACCCTAGGATCGCTTACAGAGTGATTAGATGACGAGAAGCTACGATAAGTTTTATATAGTTCTGCTAATGAGCAAACAAATTTAATTAGAAAACAACGTTGATTGTTTTAAAAATAATACGTACCACACGATTTTATACCAATTGCGGTCATGGGTGGGATTTCAGCATTTTCGTTGGAGAGACGAATAAAGGAACACCAATCCTTCCAATAACAGAGAGGTGTACAGCGATGCTCCCCCGGGGAAGTTAGGATGTAAAATAGTGCTATTTAAGTATTTTTTTTAGCCACTTTATGGTGAAAGTTATTACAACTAAATGGGATGGCAAAATTCTTTTTGTTTGTCCTAACAAATATTGGGGTTGCAAGTGTCGCTCCTTGCCACCCCCAAAATCCCGCCCATGATTGCAGTTTATGCGTGTTTCACGGATAACATTGTGGTACAGTAACTTGACAATACGCAATTCGTATTTTGTACTTTCAGCTTCGTTAGGAAATATTCTGAAGGAACGAACACCAATTTCCATGAACTAGATACTACTAGATAAAACATCTAGGAATAAGAAGGATGCAGATACCACTAATTATTCTAGGAAGGTGTGACTCGCTACTACAAATAGCCCTAACGTGCGACTCTTCGATATAATCTTTAGCCTCCAAGACTCATACAGCGGGGACGTTTAGAAGAAACTTTGGGAACTGTACCAGTATTTACCTAACATAAAAAAAGGGATAGATGGATGACTACATACATAGCTACAAGTCGACCGCGACCGAATGTACAACCTCGCGCATGTGAATCTGACGCACTACCATGTCATCAAACACACACGAGACCAGTCGTAATCTAAGGCCTACTACACAAGTTGCAACGCTATTCGAGTGCTAAGTATGTTTATTAGTTTTTGTTAATGAAATATTATTTTTTTATGATTTACACGCATGCAGCTCGTGGCACTGCAAATTAATTTCAGTAGGTCTGTTGGATTTCGTTGGGTGTATGCCGCCGTAACATGCAAATTTTGACTTCTGGCATGGGAATATTATTGCTATGCATGGAGAAAATTATCAGTAATTGAACAATGTAGTCGACAGAAAGGTCAACAAAACTAGAAGGTTTTTGTAAAAACATAAAACGATGCATGTTCACACGTAAACGTACATAAGTACGTGCGTGGAAAGGATAACGATTCACACGTTAAATTATATTAGTCAGGACCTTACACAGATTGCCGATGAAACCATTTTCTATGTTGGGAAAAGGAAAGTATTTCTATGACGATGAAAACGTGGAAACAAAATTGCGTGTAGGTTAATCGGAGTGCTCTTGTGAGCATGATGATACATGTCCACAGTTGTCAGAGCACTGAGAAAAAAATTCCTAAAAGATTGATTGATTTATTTATTTCTTATCCACCCTGAGCCTCAGAACGAGTGCTATGGGACTCTTCAGTACAAAATTTACATAGATTTATGACAGATTTACACAAAGTTGTCATGCGTTTCCCTCATACAATATGAACACAGCTGAGTACAGTTTACCATTTCAGAAATCTTATAGCAAGGCGAGCCGCATAAAGATAAACAAAAGTCAGTAGTGATATATCCTATATTTATGTTGTACAGGTACTTAGAATGAGACCCCCATGATGAGTTACCCTATAATTCCCTAGCCTTACCCTAGCAAGTACTCCGGGAGTAAACAACACTACATACTGTCACACTTTACGTCTTCGTATATTTTATTCCGTTTTATAAGAAAGGATAATCCGAATTTTACTTTAAAAAAAAAAGTCTAAAGGTGCGTTTTCCGAGCTGCGGATTTAACTCCGCAGCAGAGAACGGAACCCGCAGTGTGAAGTACGCAGAGCACCGAACATGAAGATCTGGGGGGGGGGGTGGCCGAGGAGTCAAGACCTCTTCCCTCCCACCAAGGCGATCCGGGTTCGAATCCCGGCGGGGTCGGTCCCCGGATTTTCGCATGTGGGAATCGTGCCGGACGATGCCGTTGGTCGATGTGTTTTCTCGGGGATCTCCCGTTTCCCCCGCCCTTTCATTCCGGCGCCGCTCCATACTCGCATCATGTAATCCTCACCAGCGCTGAAGACCTACATGTTAAGCGCTGACCAAAAAAATCTCTCACTCACTCTCTCCAACAGATCGTTGCGCCGACTCATCCTAGACGATTCTAGACAGTATTCCGCTGCGGAATAGTGCATTTCATGTTTTAACTGCATCCTTGTTTATTGTTGTCGAGGCATTATTTTCAGTAATAGCGTGGCGTTCTTTTAGTGATGTACTGGCAGCTCGGCAGTTGATTTTATGGAATATGTCTCATGACGAATTTTAAAACACCATGAAACAATAAAAAGTCTGAAAAGAAATTGACGACATGCTGAATAAAAGAGAAAACATTTATTTATTTTTCAATTTAAGTAATTATTGTAATGGACTAATACCACATCGTAACATAAATATAGAGTGTATTGTAGGGAATAAAGTAGTCGGCAACATAAAAACGACGTACAGTTTAAAAGAAGGAACATATTAGATTGGGGAGTTAAAATTACCTTTTTATTTTTCTTGCTTGTAGACATTTAACCTCGCATAGTAAAGCAACAAAATTAAATGTAAATACTGTTAAGTTTGTTAAATCATCATGTGGTGAGTACATATATTACTGTATACAGTAAATCTGTGAAGTGTTTTATTTTAGTGAATATATACACCTGTTCCACAACAAATCTCATTCAGCACAAAAATATCTTACTTTCATTACAAATATAATGTTTAAAAAATTAATACACCGTTTCAACAAGTTTTTTTTAACTGTGATATTGCCTGCTATACTTTCACAAAACTGCCTACGTATTTTATTTCATTGTAGGACCTAGTACATTGGACAATGTTTATTTTTTCTTGGCAGTTTTTTTACTTAAAAAATTCAGTAATCCTAATCCTTACTTTAAACCCTCCAGCTCTAGCAAAGCCACCCTATCCAGCTAGAGAGTTCATATCAAGGTGGTAAATTATACAATAATTTAATTAATAATTATAAATAAGTGTTGCTTGTTGAGTGCTTGCATGAAAAAATAAATTCTGGCAGCTACAACATATTTGCTGGTATTCATTCTGACAAGTATATTATATTATGCTCACAACAAAAAGATTTTGTTGTCACCACTAAACATTTGTAGTGTCCAAAATCACCATTTTGCAGTAAACATCTTTCACAAAATTTTCTTTTAGTGAAAACGAAGGCATAGGCCTGATTCTATGACAATATCAATATATATAATATATATATATATATATATATATATATATATATATATATATATATATAAATATACACACACATAGTTATTTTAGTAATTCTGCTTTCCAGACCGTATAACTTTTAATGTACTGAGTGTGACAAAACTGCCTAATTTTAATTGAACATTAACATGTCTCTGATCTCTAAATTTTATCGAGTCAATGACCATGATACGTTTTAAAATCACTGAAAACTTGTAATAAATATAACACGTTCTAATTTTTACCTTTTTATTCTACGAATAGTTATTTTACAAAGGACTTGCTTCTTAAATTGTTGGAAACTTAGTGCTACGTTATAAGTTACAAATTCATCCTTACGTTATATGGTACTAACATAGGTTTGTATATTCTTTTTCATGTATGTGTGTTAGAGATAACTACAACATAAGCTTCTGGTCATCGTCAGCTCCAGAATATATGAGGCAACAGCCGGGTTTACAGAACTTACTAACTAGAGTATGGCCCAGTTGTAATTGAGATGCGGTCACTCAGGTCCACTAGTCTCCAAATTAATAAGGATTTTGAAAACTCCTTTGTTGTTTCTGTTACATGACATTTTGCTACCAGCTGAACTTCTTACTTCCGATAACCGCTCGAATAAAATATCCGGTTATTCATCTATTTCACTTATCTGTTCACTCAGTAATGCAACATACAACTTCTTTTTTTTTTTCCTTCGATAAACTTATTGAAACGCAATCATCCGTGCGTCCATGATTAGTTAAAACTGCAATTTCCCGCAGTGTGTAGGAAAACATTTCCCCGCAGCGGAAGAACTGTGCGGTTCCTTTATGCGGATTCCGTTCTCCACTGCGGAGTTTAACCCACAGCTGGGAAAACGAGCATTTAAGGGCGCGATCTACCGCAATTTACATCATTATTTTATTTTGTATTTGTATCAGATATTTTTTTTATTATTTTAGACACATAATGTGATTAAATTTGGCTCTAATGAAATTTTTTTATCGCTTACAGTTTTCGCGTAATGGCTTGTTAAGTCATATTTTGCATGTTTCTGTTTTAACGACTACACTAAATCCAACTGATATTCCAAACTAAAAAAAAAAATCACAGTGGATGAGGACATTGCAGGCTACAATGACATGCTCATAAAATTAAAGAATAAAAATTATTTGTATTTTAAAAAAATATTGAATTTTTTAAATTTTTGTTTTTAGTTTCACAATTTTTTTAAAATTCAAATAATTTTTAATATTTAAGTTTATGAGCATTTCATTGTAGCCTGCAATGTCTTTATCCACTGTGATTTTTTTGAGGTTGGTTTATCAGTTGGTTTTTAGTGTAGTCGTTAAAATGGAAACATGCAAAATATGACTTTAACAAGCCATTACGCGAAAACTATGAGAGATAAAAAAAATTCACAAGAGCCAAATTTAGTCACATTTTGTGCCTAAAATAAGAAAAAAATATCTGGTACAAATAAAAAATTTAAAAAATGGTGATGAAAATTGCGGTAGATCGCGCCCTTAACAGGGCGTGGTACATAATTCAACGTTAAAAGCATTATTCTATAACTGTAGGTTTCTTGAAGCCAACTTGCGAAAGTTAAACAATAGCAATCCTAGACAGTAATTTTAGCCATCGTTTTAAACAAAATTGTTTTCAGAGTTACGAACTTCTGAGGCACAATCTCTGACGCCGGAACCTCGTGCATTTAACTGCGGCGCAAGAGATCACGTGTAACGAATTAGTAAGCTTGGATAAATATTAACCCATAAAAGTTGGCAAATACCATTATCTAGGATTGCAATTGAGAATTTTATCCATATTGGCTTCGAAAAAGCGTCGAAATCAATATACGATTTCAGCGTTTTTTTAATCTTCCACCCACAGAATTGTGTAGTGTTAGCGGCTATTGTAACTTACGGCCCAAGTGAAACTATGGATGTTTCAGTGTGCTGATAAAACAAAAAGCAGATAATGTACTTTAAAGAGGATTTTTCCATCAAATTGTGTTTTAATTAAAGTACTTCATAACATAAATGCTATGTTGCGATGCCGTTATGAGCATTTCTTGTGAGAAATTATAACTGTTAAATCTGCCAAACTTGTTTGAAAAATCTTAGTACTGTTTTATTACACCAATATTTTGTTCATCACACCGCAACAACGTAGAATGTGTTTATAAAGGTTTTCCAGTTCAACTATAAGCTGCAAAATTTTTGGAGGGATCATATACTGTTTTTACGAAACTCTTTGCTAACTTTACATTCGCTTTTTATTGTATTTCTAACACAAGCTGTGGAAGTTATCACATAAAATTTTCAACACTTCTCTAGTGCCCTCGCCCATGTCTGTTCATCCCACCCAAAACGAACTTGAAACTGAGCCCATTAAGTCACGCGCGTTAAGCATCGCGAACAGAAATATATTTCACCGGATGTAACTGTTCCCCTGAATAATTTACGCATACGAGCTGTTTACGTGCATCATCTCACTATATTTTAAAATTTGACAATTTAACTATAGACTTTTCACTTTACGAGCACTCTTCAACATTTATAACAACCAAAAACTGTATTTCATTGGGGCCTAAGGTGATTAGTCTTCAGTGTGGCAAAACGTTTACACTAGTTTCATGATAGTTTTCACATTGAAAATAGTAAAGATGAATGCATAACAGCTGAAAGAAAACTTTAATCGTGAACAGTCTATAGACACTAGTACGAGCAGATGCACTATTATTTTCCATACGCATCTCGCTCACATGTGCGCACTCGCATGTGCTGCTACTGTGCCTCACGTGGTTACTGCAGCAAGGTGATTGTGTTTTGTTTTGTTTACTGCGTGCTTTCGACACACTAACGCCAGGAGTACTCGTGTCAGAAGAACACCGCCTACCGCTCTGCACTAGTTGGCCTCGGTATGTCTGCATATAGATGATAATTCGCCTCAAGTGTTTGCGACATTAATTTACGCTGAATATTATATATGTTGTCTGTAAACCCTGAATTTGCCTACTGACCGGACTATTTACCCGCAACTCTTTCTGCGTTTAGGGCAAATTCAAGGATTGCGAGTAGTAGGGGAGACCGGGGCTAGTTGCAACAGGGGTAGGTTGCAACACCGCTCATATTATCACACATTCCAGCGCGAGAGTGGCGCCAGTCCGAGGAAGAATGGAACTAAGATGCAGCCATTGTGTATCAACTGCCGGGCGCGTCAGCAAAACCGGTTCAGCGCGCAGAGAGAAATAGTCTGTTTTTGTACGCAAAAGTCATTTGTGCCGTGTTCAACAACATTTGTTGCAGTTTTTCGTGACCGCAGGTAAGAAGAGTCATCTTTCATATTTTTTTGTGTACTACAGTGATTATGTTTATATGAAGGTGGCGATGGATATTTTCATTCGAGTAGGTCAGGGTTGTGTTGGGGTAAGTTGCAACAGACTGTTGCAACTTGCCCCGACTGTGTTGCAACTTGCCCCTCACAAATTAAAGTAGTGTTATTTTAATTTTAAAAAATATCGCACCTGATTACA
>PNEQ01069881.1:5539-16283 GCA_003012365.1 Medauroidea extradentata | reverse complement strand
CGTACAAATAAATATAACTTGATCAATTTCATTGTGATTTCCAATTACTTCCTTCTCTATATACATCCAAATCTATTAAACAAATGAAATTAAAATTTTCTTTTGAAAAATGATACCATTCCATCAGTATTTTCTTAAGACGTTGTCACGTTCAACTATCGTCAGTAAACCGACTTTACAGACAACCAATTTTTTTTTGAACACCCTTAAGGCGCAAAGAACTGCCATGCAGTCGTCTCGCCAACAACTCGCCTCTATAAGACATTCAGTAGGGACTCTTATCATGTTACGACGTAATAGATGATGTAAAGGTTGATATATTGTACTCGCCTATACATTTAATAGAATCTGCGACAAGATTTCCCCACTGAAACATCATTTTCGGCAGCGTAAAAATAAACTTTACAGATACTTAGACGATCTGAAACTGGGGAACTTATGGGTAAAGTTCATTGAATGCTATTCTTAAGCAGATATAATTTACGCATACAGAACATTTTCCTAATAATCTTGTAACCGCCTAAGCTCTGCGCACCGCTCGGAGGCCTAAGCAGGCGACCACCTTAAGAGGGCGTCGTCTATAAATCAACTCTAAAAACTTTATTTAAAATTTGTAGGTTTTTAGAACTTATGTGCAAAATTAAAAAAAAAAAAAAAGCAATGTCAAGAGTTTTTTCCCCCCGACTTTCCGAGTGAAAAATTTTTCCCGATTCACATAATTCTGGGGAACAATCTCTGACGTCGAATACACGTGCATTTCAATATCAGCGTTAAAGATTGCACTGTACGAAAACGTTACCAGGAGTAAATTTTTGTCCACAGTGCTGCAAAAATAGTTTCTTGGATTTATATTTCTTTAGATTTTTTTTTTAATTTTGACACCATAATTATGACTATTGTAATAAACATTTTAAATGTACTGTCAACTAAGACAACTTCGTCCTGCTCAAAATATACGTTTTGGAGTCGAGCTTTTTTTAAAAAAAAGTTTAATCTATTCAGAAAAATTTTGAAACGCTATTCACTAAATGATATAAAAAAACAAATTTTATACGACACAAAATTATTCCCTTCCCCCCCCCCCCCAACTCCACCCACCATGGGACGAAAATTGCTCAAATTTACGGCAACTTTATGTAACACGTACACTTAACAAGCAGTGGAAGGATATACATATGGTTTATAAATAAAATAGAGCATCAAAAGCCCTTAATTGCGGCGAACAGTCAATAGGTTTTCTAATCAATAATATTCACTACGATATTTCGGCGAGTGTTAAAAGCAGTGATAGGAATTCTCCCACTCCGGGCCAGCCTCTACACAGCTCGTAAGACGCAGGCGAGCGAAAACAACCGTAACAAACCCCCTTGTGGCTTGCGGAGATAGGGGCGGAACGGAAGCACATGCTTCTACTCGTCATGTCGCCCTTCCTTCGTCATCCCACGTCCATTTATCACCTCCCTTCCCACTTGCTGTATTCGGCACCCTCGGCTGTTGCTTCGGCGTCGGTCTGGGAGCCGCGGGAGGTCTTTCAGCCAGAAAGCTTTTAACTGATCGTAGGTAAGAAGTCGGCTATTAACAATAGTCATCGTCTGGCGCACGAACAGCGTTGTAGCACGTCACGAGAATTTTTATTTTATTTTATTTATATTTTTACGAGAAACTGCTACACATACTTCCAGTATGTTTGACCTGTTACAAGAATGCACATTCTAATAAAAAAAAAAAAAGCACGTCTTTTACAAGCATGTTATGGCGGCCTCTGAAAATGGCCAATAGTTTTATATTGCTATAGATGAATTAAATAATTAAATAATTTGCGAAACGTCGACTGCGAGGTCATTATAGACGGTTGCACACAACTGCACACAGGAACTGGTAGGGAAGTCGACTATGGTTATGGTCAATTATACTACAGCTTAGAAAGATCAATGTTAAACGTTTGTCACAGGGAAAATTTCTGCCACGCGAACACTGGTATTGGTAAGAGGTGTAATCTGACCAATCACAGAGCTTTCCTGAATTTTAACTTGCATTAAGTACACTTTAAAAAATAGTTTGTAAATGTACCAGACGTGCGTATAGGAGCGCTAAGAAAGTAGGTATCGTGAAATATTTTCCGAGACATCCACGGTAGCATTCCTAAACTTAATTATAAAACAGTCAAATGCATACTAAAGTTACCAGAATTGAATTGTAACATTTCTAATGTTTGCATACTTACAAGATGGAAGTATGGTTAACTGTCCCATACTGCGTCTGGGATAATAGCTTCCTAAATATTTTTGGAAGTTTTTTTTACAGTGTAGATAATTTAAAACGCGAAACTGATTTATTTCCAATTTAAAATTAAGTGAAATGACTTCTGTAATTTTCAAGCCAATTTAAATTTCATTTTAGTAAGGTTTCGTATGTTTCAGGTCCCTTAGCGATTGCAGCGAAACTAGCGGCAGAAATTTACCCTGTGCCAAACTCTCCCATAAGAAAACACACTTTCTTTCTAACCTCTAGTAGAATTAACCTTATCCATGTCATAGGTTTTTTTTTTTTTTTTTTTTTTTTTTTTTACAATCTAGCATTCACCTTGCGCGATTTCGGGAAACCATGGAAAACCAAAATTATAATGGCCGGAGCCGGTAATCGAACCCGCGTCCTCCCAACTGCTAGTCCAACGTTTCAATGTTCCGCCACATCTCTCGCGGAAGATAACACCTGAATAGTAAAAACACAGAGGTACACAATTTCGTTTGAGATTGGATAAAGAAGCATCAGCCGAGGATATTCTTTCAACTAGGATAGCTTAACTATAAGCTGTTCAGAATAAACTGAGCACTGCTTACAAATTACCGTGAGCAATTATGTATCAGTCCTCACTATTTTAAATAGGGATACTTCTGTGTAACTAAAAACTAGTGTATATAACACAACTCTCAAAATTTTTCCTCTCTAGCACCAATAAATGCATTTTTTAAAATTATTTTAAGCGTAGGACAGTGCTCACTTTAAAGTGAATCACCTATAGCATAGTTACAAGCTACTCTGTGTTTGAAAAAAAAACCTCTCATAGTCTGCAAGAACAAACTAAGTAGAGCGTGTGGATATACGTACAGTGTACCTGAAAATGTAGATCCACGTTTTTATATTTGTATTTAATGCTAAAATTCTTTACTTTAACAGTAGAACACTATTGTGTGATATGGTACTTTATTATGACTAATTTAATATAGTGCATTATCACAATCACAAAATAAAATATCTCTGTAAAGGTAACACTTAATAAATTAATGTGTATCTCTTATGTAATCCTTAAGCATAGTTATGCAAATAGAATTGCCGTGCGAGTACTTTTCCAGTTGTTATGTTATAAATATAATTTTGGTTTAAAATGTGTACAGTTTTAATATCCATTCATGCCTGCTGAGAGGCTTTTGTTATACTGAGCGAACGCAACCATTAACTTCTCATTTTAATAAGCATTAGTGTTTAACATCTTTATAACGTTACTAGCAGTCCCCCGCGGCTTTGCTCGCGAGTATTATTCGTAACTGATAATATTTACTTTAATTTAAAAACCTCTTTGCACACCAGATTGGAACTTCAGTCATCAAGTGTTAGAATGTCCAAGCGGCTAGTTGAACTAATTCTGCAGCAGGATAAGTAGCTATAGCTGTCCACGCGAAAAGCAGTCTTAAGTTTGTCCCTGCCACTAACAGCGACTACTCCAGGGCCTTATTAATAGCCCTGCCTATTTGACGTTGTGGGGTAATTACAGACACCTAAGGTAAGAGGTTAATCGAATGAGAAACATCTGTTTACCCTGTGCACAACCATTGGTGACGGTGTCCTCAATTATATATTGTCAAATTTTCATTTTAACTTTATTGCCATTGCAAAGTTTCAAAGGGTAAAGGTTTCGCGGAAACGTATTTGGTGCCCCAAACCTGAGATTAGTGAGATGATATACCGTCGGTTTACTGCCAAAAAAGATAAAGTCAAAATAAGATAAAATTAAAAAAATTCTAGGAATATGTATATGTTGTTCATGAACAATTGCCCAAGTTTAAAGTCTATTCGTCGTTTCGTACTGTTGTGTCACAGTATAGTAACATACCAAATTTTTGTTAATATCTGCAATTTAATACTGTTTTTAAACGAAATAGCATTTATGACTTAATCACTTTTGGCAGTATACCGACGATATATCAGCTGATATTGTAGAGGAACCTAAGTGGAAAGCGAACTGCAATTTTACGCCCTTTAAAGACTACATGTAAATTGCACTAATTCAATCTGCCTTGTAGTTTTTGTGTGTCAGAATTGAACGTTCGCACGCAGCTTTTTAACGGAATTCGAGTCCAGAACCTCCCGGAATTTAGACCTGAGTAACAAAAAACTGCGTCACGTAACGTCAAAATAATTCATGAAAATAAAATTTATTTAAAAAAAAATATCTGTGTCCTGGGCTCATATAGGTTGTACAACACCACGTCTCGATAGGTAACAGTAGAGTGAAACTCCTGTATAGGTTGTTTCTCGCTGCTCGTTCCTGCTTTTCGGATTGTCTGCCTTGAATATTGGCCCACTTAGTTTTATTCTTAATAATCGCGTTTCTTATAAAGAAAAAAAAATAAAGAAAAAATTACATACATATTTTTTTAAATATTTACGTGAGCATCACTCTGACGCGAACAAAACCTCAATATCGCTACTGGTTAGATAGATATCGTGGGTTGATGTAAAACAAATTTTGCGCTTTTTCACCCTTTTGGGTGTCGAATTTCGAAATATTTTAAATTTACATCTTAGACATTTGTATAAGTATCCAAATGAAGTGTAAATCACATCGCTAACCCGTTCAGTCGAATCAAAATCGATCATTGACTAAAAAAACACATATCACCCCTGCACAGTATTGAGAAATCGTATTTCGAAAAATCTGAAAACCGTTTTGCGATAATTTCTGTAATCATCATCCAGAAGCAAGAATTAATTTTATATCTCGACGGGTTCGATAGATATCGAGGATTTATCTAGAACAAGTTCAAGGTCTTTTCACCACTTAAGTGAGTAAATTTCGAAAAACCCTTGAATCACGTTTTAGAATACTTTATTGGTATCTCGTGGACGTAAAAAACCCAAAATGAGCCCGCTGGGTTCAAGATGTACCGAAGATTAATTGAAAACGCTTTTCACCACTTTTCACCCCTTTTCACCCCTTTTCACGTCCTTAGGTGGCGAATTTCGAAAATTCCTGAAATCACTTTTTAGGTATTTGAGTAAGCATCAATCCTAAACAAAAATCATGTCGCTATATAAAAAACTATGGGATCGATATATATCGAATGTGAGCCGAAAACTCATATTACCCCTTTTTTAACCAGTTTAGGGCCGAATTCAGAAAATATATTTTAAATGGTACTTGAGATATTTACAAAAGCACCAATTTAAAGCAAAGAGCACTTCGATATCTCGATTGATTCGATAGATATGGAAGGATAATCGGAAACATATTTCACGTTTTTTCACCCCTTTAAATAAATAATTTCGAAACGTCTTTGAGTCCTGTCATGACATTTGTAAAAGTAACCGATTAAAGTTAAAATCACGACGATAGCCAATTGTGTTTCAAAGATATAGACGATTCATTAAAAACACATTTTGCCCCCTTTTACTGCCTGGGGATCGAATTTCAAAAAAACCTAAAACTACTTTTTGGGTATTTACGTAAGCAATATTTTGAAGTGAATATCAACTCTCTATCCCAAAGGGTTCGATAGATATCGATAGTTGATTGGAAACACATTTAAGGTCTTTTCAGCCCCTTAAATGTTGAACTTCGAAAAATCCTTAAATTCGCTAATATGCATTTCTACGAGTGTCCTTTTAAAGTAAAAATCACAACGATTGGCCATCGGGTTCTAGCTCTACCGACGTTTCTTCGGAAACACATTTCACCCCTTTTCACCCCCTTAGAGGTCGAATTTCGAAAAATCCCTTCTTAGTGCTCGCCTACGACCTGAAGGGAACCCCCACAAAAAATTTCACGATTCTAGGTCCAGTGGTTTGGGCTGCAGTTTGATATGTCAGTCAGTCAGTCAGTCAGTCAGTCAATCAGTCAATCAGTCAGCTTTCATTTTTATATATAGAGATGACCACAGTATTGATATTCATATTGGTTTAAACATGACCTTGTGAGTCTTATGAATCTTCGTACATACCATACACCAAACAATGAAGTATAATGAGAGAACGGAAAAGTAATCAGCTCCTGACTACAGTTCACAGATACCTGGATAACTAACAAGAGATAATCTACACATTGGGACAGTGGTAGTCAAGGGGTTAGATCTCTCGTTTCCCACCTAGGTGATCCGGTTGATCCGGACCCAGATTTTTCGCACGTGGGAACCGTGACGGACATTGCCGTTGACCGGCGGGTTTTCTCGGAGTAGGGACTCCTGTTTCTCTCGCCTCTCTCATTCCGTAGTTACTCCATACGCATCTCACCTTACCTCATCGATCCGTCAGACCGGAGGTTGAAGGTATGTCTTAATGTTTCGTGCTTCGGTACGCTAGAGGGAATAGTTACTTACATTGCATACAGTTGGCATTACTTGACTACTATTGCTTATACTATACCTGTGACCATCTGTAGAAATGACGTTCTTCCTTCGGAAGGTTATTGGTAAAACTAAGAAAGGTAGTACAGGTGTCATATTTTGGTAACGGTTTAAGAAAATAATATCTATGCCATGTCAGACGGGATTGAAGAATGCAGGCACTTTTCCCCCTTAATCCTGGATCTGTTCTTTCATAACATGTAATGAGTCGTCCGTGTTATCCATCCCTTGTTATGGCAAGGTTGGTTGTAAATTTTTAGATACTTCTTTTCCAGGCCAAACAGGGGAAGGGAAGTGCTGTAGACGAACTACGCGACAGTCTTGACAGCTCGGGGAAGAGAAACACTGGCTTCCCACGCACGGTAGACGCGCATCAGCCACAAGCAGACAGGATCGTGCGCAACTATGGAGGAACTTTCGTCACGTCTCGGAGGTCCGGAGACTCGGGTAGTTCCTGCTTGCGGACGTAAGCACCAACTTCGCGAGCGTGAAGCATGATAAAGAGATTGGTGGGGTGGGGGGGAGGGGGTTAAGAACTTGAGCCTCGCCGAGTTGACTGACGGGAGCCGGCTCCCCTTCTCAACCTCCTTCTCATCATGTCTTCTCGCAGGAGTTGGCGTGGTTACGAGAGTGGTCTGCGGTCGACGCGGGAGGCAAGTCGCCCTCCCAGTGAATCTTCTACCTCCCTTCCTCCTCCGGCAGTTCCCTTGCGCATACACGCGCTCTACGTCCATTCCCACAGAAATGGTTAATTAATAGCCAGAGAACCTGAGATTTCTCGGGTTCAAAGACCTCCCGACTGGACTCCCATACTACTCTTGTCTTACTTGCCCAATGGCTGCTGCTTCAGCAAGTGGCCAACTGCAGAGGCTAGGGCCGCGGTTGGGCGGAAAAACACTTGCCTTCCACCAATGATAACCGGACTCGGTACCCGGCGGGTTGTGGCCCCGGATTTTCGTACGTGTAGATAATGCCGGACGAAGCCGTTGGTTGACGGTTTTTTTTTTGGGATCTCCCGTTTCCTCCGCCCCATCATTCCAGGGTTTCTCAAATGTAGGACATCATTGTTCTACGTCATTCTTCATATGACTACTTCGGACGCCCAATCATATTGGTGCATCCAGGGTGTCATAATCTAGCTCTTGAGTACAGTCCTCATGTGACATTTATTTATAATTAGAACAGCACTTCAACCTATGCTTGCATGTTATGGCAGACTTTAAATTCCCTAATATTTTTCAGCCAATTTTTTTCTTTCAACATATACACAAGTCACATTTAGAAATAAAGAAAAAATCAGTGTTTCACATTAAACAAAAATTGAAACGAGTCGTAAAACAATAAATAATAATTTTATGTATAGTATTATTAGTATTAGTATTATTATAACCAAGCGGATCACAGTTAGATCATGTTTTATATTTATTCATGTACAAGCAAAACAAACGACACATTTAAACAACTTTATTTTGAAATGTTAAGAAAAACGACAATAAATCGAACGAGTGCACTAAAATACACTCTGACACTTTTTTTTAACGTGAACAGACGATACAAATAAATGTTATTAACAAGGTGCCTTTGTAATCGATCACTTAACCGCGTACAGCGTATTCAACAGACAAGTTCTGTGCATATGTTCGTGCTAGTTCGCTATTGGTCGAGAACCCTAAAAGACGAACTTTATAAACAGGTCCAATCGTGGAAGTAATTCGCATGTACATGAGTTCGTAATTTGATATCTCTTTGAATGGACTTGCGAAAAACTACTTTCTACTAGCGAACGTACAATATGAGCGTCTTTGTCCACTAATCTAAAATACCTGAAAAAATATAAAATTAGAATCACTTAAAGTTATTAAATTAATAACTAAAACTAATTTTCATTCTGGACCTTGAACCCCCGTTAAACAGTAAGCTATTGAGGCTGTTCGCGGTAAAGTGAGCGCTTTTTAAGAACGCTGTATCTAGAAAAATTAAGCAACGTTTTATATCAGATGTCAGCTTTTGAGTATGGTACAATTTGTACACACTGCTCATTTCTTAGAATGCTATGTTTATATTTAATGTTGGCAGAAAAAAAAGTTTGCTGGAATTCACTGAAAGAAAAATTTTGCAGAAAGTCTTCCCATGAAATTATTTATTAGTAACCACAAAATATGTGGGGGCCACAATATTTTAGTGGTGTCAACAAAATGGTTTTGTGGTGAGCACGAAAATGAAATAAATTTTGTAGGGTAAATACCCACAAAATAATTTGCAGTTACCACAAAACATTTTTTATGTGTGAAAAAATAACGTGATTCAAAAGTGATCAACTTTGTTGCGAACCATCTATGACTCCAACGGGAAATAGTGGAAATTAAAGTGTCAAATAAGTAAATAATTTGCACGATCGGTGGTCGCTTTAATTTATTTAGCTGTAAATGGTGAACAAGCTATCTAAAATAAAGAAGTTCAGACAAATGTATTAATTTCGTGGAAAGGGTATTTATAAATCAGTTTTAATGCATAATACAGCAATTCATTGACTGACATTCGAGTTTGATACACATAAAACAATTATTAATAAGTCTGCAAACATCCATTAGTTATGTTATTTTTGAACGATTCTTGCAATTACTTACGAATTATAGAAGTATTGTGTCATGCGCCGTTGCAGAAAATTATGTATGTCCAAAACACTTCCGTTAGTTCAATCATCGTACATAACCAATCATGATTACTACTGAACGTGAGCCATGCTTATTTAATGTACGTTGTAATGCAATAACTTTAGTGAGTAAAATATTTATCAGGAAAGTATGGAAAATATACAGAAACATTTTTCACAATCAATAAATTTTATTACCTATACTATAGTACACCGATTATTGGAATATGGTCCCAAAATCACTGTGATATAAGGATAAAAATAAAACTTGCAATTTTACTTTCACTACTAATTAACACTTACATTACATCAATTGCATACATGTATGTGTATTCTTAGAAAATGTATTACTATTATAAAATCTCACATTTTTCATTTGATGATTAATGGAAACAGTTCTTTTTACGTATATTTATAGTGCTCGACGTAAGAATATAATATGATTATTAATATTATCAATAAAATGGTCAATATATGAAAGTGTTTAAATGTTCTCCCAGTAGCAAGTAACATTTTTTTCGTAAATGTGAGTAGTAAATACAGAACTAAGGGTCAATACTGATCTCTCTTAAGTGATGGTAACTGATAGTTCCAGTTCAGCACCGTAAATCTTAAAGAAACTGAAGTAGAGATGTCGAATAAGGTTCAGTATACACGTTATCTCATATAATTACGAAACTGCAAAATTCGAGATATTATCTATCAGCAGAACTAAATTTACAAGCTGTCGTACGCTCGACTGATGTCTGTGATCAGAAAACTTTGCGGTCTGCCACCAAAATCAGTGTAACCAATCATTAATATAGGACATTTTCACGAACACATTTCAAGACAAGTAAACTTCAATCACATGCACATTTCAAATGGAATTGCAATTGTGTCTCGGTTAGCTAACACGTCTCAAATAAATCCATACAAATAACAAATATAGATCGAAATAAGGAAAGAATAACGTGTTACGTGGTACGGAAAAAAACCTGACAACTCTCTGGGAATGCAGCCAAAGAATTAATAACAAAATCCGAAATGTACCGATAACTGTGGCATTTACCCAGCAGGTCACTGAAGGAAGTTAACTTAACGTCTTTTCAACAAGAAGGTCACTAGAGACGATGACGTTTGACCCTAGTTAGGGAACCATCCCAGTATAAGCCTGGAGCGATTTTCTGGATCTCGCAGAATGCCGAAATCAAGATGGCCGGAGCCGAGGATTGAACCTGGGTCACGGTCGTAGAAGAACAGGTCTGGACACTCGCCTGGAAACTTGACCTTCTTGTTGTTTGGCTGTAGTTCACCAAGTTACCGACAATATTGTGTTTTATTGGCGCTGATGTTACGGCGGTCGGACTAAACTCCGCCCACTTCCTTTCCGCTAAGATAAACAATTTATCAAAACGTATTTTTTATCAATTTATGAAATGCTTTCTTCGCTCACAAATTTAAGAAAAGGCTCTAGCAATCTTTATTTACT
>PNEQ01069879.1:0-16186 GCA_003012365.1 Medauroidea extradentata | reverse complement strand
GTATTACCACCCCCATTTATGCATAAAACATAATTTGAATTTCTCACAAAAGTTTACTTGCGCACTAAATTTTTAGGGTATCTTATTTTGTCCCTGTACCTCCTTTGCCTTTTCCCGCCCAATACTTCCGCAGAAATTTTATCGCAGTCAGATGACGGTATAAAGCCACATTGCCTGCAACACACTACGATATTTCGTTCGGATCTAAATATAAGCAAGAAAATGGGAATGAAAATTTTCACATATTTTATTAACTACCTTGTTTATTTATCAAATTTCGAAAGTCTTGCAGACCAGCCATATGTAACACATTAATGTAAATGTCATGACGATAGTGAATTTTTTTTCAAGAAATTATACGATCATGAAATTCAAGATTTCCCTTTATTACTGCTTGAGGGTCGAAATTAAAAAAATCTAAATCTGCTTTTTAGGTATTTACGTAAGCAACAATTTAAAATGATAAACAATTTTGTATCCCATATTATTCAATATATATATATATATATATTATTAATTGGATATACACTTAAGGTCTTTCTACCCCCCTTAACGTTAAATTCATAAAAATCATGAAACTGGCTAATTTGAATTTTATGTGTCCTATTAAAGTACAAATCACGATAATAAGCCTATAATTTCTAGCTTTATCGATGTATCTTCGGAAATACATTACACACCTTCACACCCCTTAGAAATTAAATTTTCCAAAATAAAAAATTACGTTAGTGCTCGCCTACGTCCTGAGGTAGAATCACACAAAAATGTCACGATTCTAAGTCAAGTAGTTTGACTAAAGTTTGATATCAGTTATTAATTCAGTCAATGTTCTCTTTCATATATGATATCGATGATGTAACTTTATTTGAAATCTATAGTTTTTAAATACGGAATGATTGCAATTGCTAATGAGACGTTGACCATAATATTTTGTTGACATCTTCAACAGTAATACGTTCATTAACTCACCCAGTCGTTAATTCATTTTCATGATGTTTCTGCGTGCAATTTGTTGGTGTCTTCTAAAGTTAGTGTGGACTGATAGTATCATGTTGTATAATATCGTTACAACTATTACAGACTTCAAAATTGGCTGGAGCTACTCTTTCTTCGTCCACCAAACCAAAGAAGGATCTTGATCCTGTGGTTCACCAAGGGACCAAGCTTACCACACCAGAGGTAAGATCACCATTGTCTTAAGGTAACGTGAGCACGTGAAATTTATGCAAAGGTTTATAAGATAATTTTCATGTATTTTCATTTTTCAGACATTTATTTATTGAAGTATTATAAATTTTTATCTATGACAAGGCGTATGATATATTCTTGATAAACTGAATGTCATAAATAGCACAGGATACTTTAATTAATTTGATATGTTGAATCATAGCAAGAGAATTAGAGGTCAATATAAATAAAAAAAATATTACAAGTGTAATACAATATCAACATATAACACTTTTATGATGTCCATAATTCATCACAGATAAATTATATGCATCGACATTGCCATGTTTATTAATATATTTTAAAACAGAAGTGCAGCAGCAAATCTATCAATAAAATTTAGCATATATATATTCTCCTTAATCAGGCTCGAGTATAAAGTAATTACAGAAGAGCTATATTTTAAGCATGACTTTACTGGTAATTAATGAATCTCTTAGCTCGCCCGTTCAGTTTGACAAAGAATGTCCCTAGCAGGCAGTTAATAAACTTGTTATACTACACATGCGCAGAAACTGGTAATGGGTAAGCAATTTAGCGTTGTGATCGATGAATAAGCTCTAGTAGCTACAGCATAAAATAAAATTCTAAAAATAAATGCAATTTTTTAATTTTAATTTTATGCAGGAGCATTTCTGAAACAAAAAAAAAATAATGCTTTATGTGGCAAAATGTTGTGGAGAGATAGTAATGACCGAATTTTAAACATTTTGAAAAAAAAAAAATTCTCCACTATTTTAAAATGTTTTTCTGTCCTCTTTATTTCTTATTGACACACAATTCTATAGAACTATAATTTTTTTTGTAGAAACCAATTTTTTTAAAATTTGAATTAACACCTTTTATGGTATGTAGTTCTGCCATATACCCAATTTTGATCCGCCCCCTTTAAAAAGCTTGTTATTTTTCAACTAAATCCTGTTTGTGCGCCTTAAGAACTATTCACCAATGTTTAATAGTTTTTTTAACGGAAATTTTCGTGTGTCGCATTCTGTCCCTCTTCTCTGTTTTACCAACCCCATTTATGCATGAAAAATAATTTGAATTTCTCACAAAAGTTTACTTGTGCACTAAATTTTTAGGGTATCTTATTTTGTCCCTGTACCTCCTTTGCCTTTTCCCGCACTATACTTCCGCAGCAATTTTATCGCAGTCAGATGACGGTATAAAGCCACATTGCCTGCAACACACTACGATATTTCGTTTGGATCTAAAGGTAAGCAAGAATATGGGAATACAAATTTTCACGTATTATATTAACCACCATATTTATTTATCAAATTTCGAAAGTCTTGGAGACCAGCAATATGTAACACATTAATGTAAATTCATGACGATAGTCAATTTTTTTTTTCAAGAAATTATACGATCATGAAAATCAAGATTTCCCTTTAATACTGCTTGAGGGTCGAAATTAAAAAAATATAAATCTGCTTTTTAGGTATTTACGTAAGCAACAATTTAAAATGATAAACAATTTTGTATCCCAGAGTATTCAATATATATTGAATATTAATTGGATATACTCTTAAGGTCTATCTACCCCCTTTAACGTTAAATTCATAAAAATCATGATACTGGCTAATATGAATTTTATGTGTTCTATTAAAGTACAAATCACGATGATAAGCCTAAAATTTCTAGCTTTATCGTCGTATCTTCGGAAATACATTACACACCTTAGATATTATATTTTCCAAAATAAAAAATTATATTAGTGCTCGCCTACGTCCTGAGGTGAAATCACACAAAAATGTCACGATTCTAGGTCAAGTAGTTTGACTAAAGTTTGATATCAGTCAGTAATTCAGTCAATGTTCTCTCTCATATATGATGTATTTAATGATGAAACTTTATTTGAAATCTATAGTTTTAAAATACTGATTGATTGCAATTGCTATTGAGACGTTGACTCTAATATTTTGTTGACATCTTCAACAGTAATACGTTCATTAACTGACCCAGTCGTTAATTCATTTTCATGATGTTTCTGCGTGTAATTTGTTGGTGTCTTCTAGAGTTAGTGTGGACTGATAGTATCATGTTGTATAATATCGTTACAACTATTACAGACTTCAGAATTGGCTGGATCTACTCTATATTCGTCCACCAAACGAAAAAAGGATCTTGATTCTGTGGTTCACCAAGTGACCAAGCTTATCACACCAGAGGTAAGATCACCACTGATTTCAGTTTACGTGAGTATATGAACTTAATAAAGGGTACATAAGTTAATTTTCATGTATTTTAAGTTTTTAAACATTTATTAATTGAAGTAGTATTATCAAAATCTTAACTATGACAAGGCATAGGATATATTCTTGATAAACTACATGTTATAATTAGAAAAGGTTGCTTGTCATGCAGAATTATTGCAAGGGAAATAGAGGTTAACTTTAAAAAAATTATTACAAGTGTAATATATGATCAACATATAATACTTATTAAGATATACAGAATTCATCACAGATATCTTCAATGCATCGATATAGCCATATTCATTAATATATTGTACAACACAATTTACAGTATCAAATCGATTAGTAAAATTTAACGTACCTCTCTTCTCTTTAATCAGGCACGAGTATAAAGTTATTTCGACGAGTTATATTTTGTGCATGACTGTTCTGGTAATTAATGTAGCTCCTAGTACGCCCGTTCAGTTTGATAAAGAAAGTCCCTAGCAGACATTTAATAAACTTGTTATACTACACATGCGCAGAAACATGTAATGGGTCAGCTATTCAGCGTTGTGATCGATGAATCAGCTGTAGTAGCTACTGCATGAAATAAAATTAAAAAAAAAATAAATGCAATTTTTAATTTTCATTTTAACGCAGGAGCATTTTGAAACAAAAAAATTTTAATATTGCATTATATGGCAAAATGTTGTGAAGGAATAGTAATGACCGATTTTTAAACATTTTGAAAAAAAAAATCTCTACTTTTAAAAATTCTTTTCTGTCCTCTTTATTCCGTATTGACTCCCACTTCTCTAGAACTATAATTTGTTTTTTCTTTTTTGGTAGAAACATATTTTTTTAAATTTTGAATTAAAAACGTTTTTGGTATGTCGTTCTGCCATATACCAGTTTTTATCCGCCTCTTTCAAAAAGGTAGTTATTTTTCTACTAAATCCTGTTTGTGCGCATTAAGTACAACTCACCAATGTTTAATAGTTTTTTTTAACTGGAAATTTCTTGTGTCTCATTCTGTCCCTCTGCTCTGTTTTACCAACCCCATTTATGCTTAAATAATAATTTGAATTTCTCACAAAAAGTTTTCTTGTGCACTAAATTTTTAAGGTATCTTATTATTTCCCTGTACCTCCTTTGCCTTTTTCCGCCCAATACTTCTACAGAAATTTTATCGCAGTTGGATGACAATATAAAGTCACATTGCCCACGTGTATTACTAGTAATAGCGTGTATTTACTTCAGTTTTAAGACTTCTTTGTATGACAGATAATTAGTTTGGCCATCAAGTGTTAAGATAACAGAGCTCAATGTTGAGCTTACGCAGCAGCTGAGTACTTAGGTATAGCTGACATGTGAAAAACTGTCATTAGTCTATCCCTGTCAATCTTAACATTTGTCCTGGGCCTAATTGATTGTCTAAGCTGTATCATACCTTGAATATTTGAGAGTAATTTGATGGTATAAGTGTATAAGAGTAATGATTACTTGTTTACATCCAACGCTGTTATTGATAAAATTGTCCTTAATATGTACCGTCTATATTTAACAAAAATAACAAATATTCCTCTAACACTGATACATAAAGTTTGTACAAACGTATGCAACGGATGTCAACTTCTCTATAAATTACATCTCTAATGTTGTAATGATTTTTTTTAGATCGTCTTCTTAGATACCCACAACCGGGTATATGGCTATGAAACTGAATTTTTCAACCGGGGTTTGAAGATATCATAAGGAAATGGAATACACCCCTAAGATTTCAGATTTATAAATATTCTGAAAACTCTTTAAGGGCTTTTACGTATTCGTCATCGTAAAACACAAAGCAACACTGTATATCAACGGAATCGATAGCATTCAAAGATTTATCTAAAAAACATATAATTTAGAGAAAAAACTTTTTTGACAACTAAGGCGTCAAATTTATGTACAGAACATGACTGTGGCCCGATGATATAAAAACATATAGACGGTTAATTAAAAACACCTTTCATCACGTTTAATAACTCTTTACTCTTATTTGTCAAATTTTGAAAAATCAGTCATCTACATGTCAAGTATTTAAGTAAGCTTTACTCTTAAAAAAAATTGTGTCCGTATATAAAAATTCAACTATATATATTTATTATATATATATATATATTTCGTTTACGAATCAATAAACTATGCTACTTTTTTTAGATAGTTGGATTTGAATTTCGAAAATGTCCTGCTACGTTAACTTGATTCTGAAGCAAACAGCACTTAGATATCTCGACTTATTTGATAAGTTTGGTAGAATAATGGAAAACACCTTTTATGTCATTCTGCTATTTAACACTTTTTATGCTGCAGTTTGTTATGTCAGTCAGTCATTCAGCAGACAGTCATACAGCGTTCTCTTTTATTCGTAGATAATTTGAATTATTGAAGTTTCTTCGCAAGTGCTTAGATTGTAAATGGCAATTTGCGTCATAAACTTTGCCGAGTAAGGTAAAATCATAATTTTGTATTGGTATGAAACATGTTATTTTTAAAGATGTTACTTGGCAGGACATATTTCTTTTACAAAAAAGTTCAGTTCAAGTCCTTTCCCCATGATAGCATTTCAAAGTTCAAAATTGCATGTATTGGTCTTTTATGCCGAACAAACCAATAAACATAATAAGTTGAAAAAAAAGTAAACTGAAGCTAAGTTAGGTTACAACTCAAAAGCCTCTGCTTAACCTGTTTTTAAGTCAGATACTATATATTTCCGTATTTTATTTAAATAAATAATAAAAGAATAAATATGTGTCAACTTTTGGAAACCCTTTTTAAATCAGATACATTTTATAATGTATAATAAAACACGTTTAGAAGTAACCCGGAACAAGTAGATACAGTGTTAATTTTTTTAGTTTTGTTATGTTCATGAGATTTTGCGGTTTATAAGAACTAAAAACAAGCAAATTTTGACTTTGAAGTAACATTATGAAATAACTTGTTGAGTTAACTTTATTTATGGAAATAAAATGAAACCTATTGTTTCGCTGCACTTATAAACGTATTTGGTGTCTCAACCTTGAGGTTAGTGAGATGGTATATGTGGGCTGATGCTCATGCTGTCGAGAAACTTCAGCAGATAGTGGACTGGTAATACATTTCCACCTCTTTTGATCTTCATGTGGACAGATAGTATCAAGTTGTATAATATCGTTACAACTATTACAGACTTCAAAATTGGCTGGAAACTCTCATTCTTCGTCCACCAGAACAAGAAAGGATCTTGATCCCGTGATGAAACAAGTGAACAAGCTTATTACACCAGAGGTAAGATCACCGTGAATTTTATACAAGGGTATGTAAGATAATTTTCATGTATTTTCAGTTTTGAACCATTTATTTATTGAAGTAGTATTATCAAAATTTTAATCATGACAAGGTATAGGATATGTTCTTGATAAACTGCATGTCATTAATAGCAAAGGATACATTAATTAATTAGCCATGCAGTATCATTGCAAGTGAAATAGAGGTTAACTTAAAAAATATTAAAAGTGTAATATATGATCAATATATAACACTTTTATGATATCCATAATTCATCACAAATATCTTATATGCCTCAACATTGCCATATTCATAAATATATCTTAATCAGACACGAGAGTAAACTTATTGAGAAAAGCTATATTTCGTACATGATTTTGCTGGTAATTAATGAAGTTGTTAGCCCGCCCGTTCAGTTTGATAAAGAAAGTCCCTATCAGGCCGTTAATAAAGTTGTTGTACTACACATGCGCAGAGACAGGTAATGGGTCAGCTATTTAGCGTTGTGATCGAAGAATCAGTTGTAGTAGAATCTGCATGAAATAAAATTTAAAAAATAAAAAATAAACACCATTTTTGAATATTTATTCTAAAGCGTGAGTATTTTTAAATTTTTTTGATAAATGCTTTTTATGGGTTAAAATGTTGTGAAGGCATAGTAATGACAGTTTTTTAAACATTAAAAAACTCGCTACTTTTTCAAAATGCTTTTCTGTCCGCTTTATTCCGTATTGACTCCCACTTCTCTCGAACTATAATTTTATTTTGGTAGAAAAAAAGTTGTTTTATTTAATTAAAACATTTTTTGGTATGGAGTTCGTCATATACCCAATTTTGACCCGATTCGTTCAAAAAAATTATTTTTTTTCAACTAAAACTTGTTTGGACGCATGCAGATCTACTCACCAACGTTTAACAGTTTTTTTTTCTAAATTTTTCGTGTGTGTCTTTCTGTTTCTCTCCTCTGTTTTGCCACCCCCATTTATGCTTAAAAAAATTCGAACAACTCACAAATGTTTACTTATGCACTTCATTTTTATGGTATCTTTTTCTGTCCCTCTACCTTTTTTGCCTTTTTCCATCCCAAAATTTCTGCATAAATTTCATCGCTGTTGGATGATGGTATAGAGCCACATTGCCCGCGTGTATTACTAGTAACAGTGAGTGTTTACTTCATTTGTAAGACTTCTTTGTACGGCAGATATTTAGTTCGGCCATCAAGTGTTAGTATAACAAAGCTCAATGTTGAGCTTACACTGCAGCTGACTATTTAGCTATAGCTGACATGTGAAAAACTTTTCTTGTCTAACTCTGTTAAACTTAATAACTGTCTAGGGCCATTGATAGTCAAAGCTATAACATACTTGGAATATGTGAGAGTAATTTGATGATATAAGTGTATAAGTGTTATGATTACTTGCTTACATCCAATGCGGTTATTGATAACATTGTCCTTAATACGTCCTGTCTAAATTCAACAAAAAAATATTTAAAAAAATTCTAACACTGATTTATAAATGTAGTACAACCATATGTAACGGATGTCAATTTCTCTATAAAATACATCTCTAATGCTGTACTTTGTTTTCAGATCGTCTGCTTAGATACCCACAACCGGTTATAGGGCTATGAATCTGAATATTTCAACTGGGGTTTGTAGATATCTTAAGGAAATGAAACACAGCTCTAAGACTTCAGATTTAGAAATATTCTGAATTCTCTTCAAAGGCATTTATGTATTCATCATTATAAAACACAAAGCAACTCTGTACCACGACGGACTCGATAGCATTCAAAGATTTTTCTAAAACACATTCAATTTAGAAAAAAAACTTTTTTGACAATTAAGTCGTCAAATATATGTGGCCGATTATATCAAAATATATAGGCGTTTGGTAACTATTAACGCCCTTGTTTGTCAAATTTCGAAAACAAGTCATCTAAATGCCAAGTATTTAAGTAAGCATTGCTCTTAAACAATAATTGTGCCAGTATAATGTAAATTGGGCTAATTTCATATTCCTTGCAGCAATAAAGTAATTTTACCCCGGAACCTCACGAACAATAGACCGGAGCTACAAAAAACTGCGTTACATACCGTCAAATTATTCCTGAAAACTAATTTTACAAATAAATATGTATTTTCTGTACAACAGCGCGTCTCGATAGAACTGTAAACTGATAATCTGGTATAATTTATCCGTTTTAGAATCGAATTTCTATAGGCTATAGGCTAATCTTAATCCCACATCTTAAATATTTGTTCAAATATCCAAGTGAAGTGAAAATCATGACGATAGGTCATTTAGTCAAATCAAAATTGATCATTCACTTAAAATCACATATAACCCTGTAAAATACTGAGGGTCAGAATTGAAAAAAAGTCTTAAAACCTCTTTGCGGCCATTTATCTAATCATCACCCAGAGGTAAAAATAAAGTGAATATCTAGATGGGTACGTTATATATCGAAGGTTTATCTAAAATGCATACTAGTCTTTTCTCATCCTAAGTTACTAAAATGATAAAAATCCATTAAATACACTTTAAACAAACTAAATTGTTGGCTATTGAATGTGAAAAACATCACAATAGCCCGCTTGGTTCAAGATATATCGACGATAATTTGAAAACACATTTTGTCACTATTCACCCATTGACACCAATTTGTTTGTGAATTTTAAAAATTCGAGAAGAAACTTTTAAATATTTGTGTAAACATCAATCTTATACAATCTTCATCAAACTTCCGCTATATAATAGATCAATATAGTCGACACCTATTGACTGTGAATCAAAAACATATTTCACACTTTTTTTTTTTTACCTCTTTGGGGCTCAGTTCTGAAAATTTCTTTTTGTCGTACTTTATACATAAGAATCAATTTAAAGCAAAGCGCACTACGATATTTCGATTGGGTCTATAGATAAGCAGGAATAAAGGAAAACTAATTTCACGTATTTCCACACACTTATTTCTCAAATTTCGGAAAGTCTTGAAGTCCTGCCATATACAACTGTTTATGTAACACATTAAAGTAAAAGTCATGAAGATAATCAAATTTTTTTTCAAGGATATATACGAATATGAAAAAAATAAGATTTCCCTTTTCTACTGCCTGGGGGTCGAAATTCTAAACATTGTGAAACTGCTTTTTGGGTGTTTAGGTAAGCAACATTTGAAAATGATCAACAACTGTGTATACCGAATCGTTCAATATATATCGATAATTAATTGGATATACACTTAAGTTATTTAAACCACCTTAAAATGTAAAATTTCTAAAACTCCTGAAACTGGTTAATATTTATTTTATATGTGTCCTGTTAAAGTAAAAATAACGATGACAAGCCTTGAAATTCTAGCTTTATAGACGTTTATTCGGAAATGCATTTCGCCACTTTTCACTCCTTAGTGATTGAATTTCGAAATACCGTATATCTTCTTTGTGCTCGCCTACGTCCCGAGGGGAAATCACACAAAAAATGTCACGATTCTAGGTTCAGTAGTTTGGACTGCAGTTTGATATGTCAGGCAGTAAGTCAGTCGATGTATTCTTTCTTATATGATGTCGATTATTGCAATTGCTTTTTGGATGTAGACTCTAATATTTTACTAGCACTTTCACCATTAACTCGTTCATAAACTCACTCAGTTAATAATTTTTATTCATGTTGTTTCTGCGTGTAATTTGTTGGTGCCTTCTAGAGTTAGTGTGGACTGATAGTATCATGTATAATATTGTTACATGTATTACAGTGTTCAAAATGGCAAGACATACACGAACTTTCGTCCACCAGAAAAACAAAGATTATTGATCCTTTGATTATACGAGTGACCCAGCTTACCACACCAGTGATAAGATCACCACTGACTTCAAGTAATGTGAGTATGTGAAATTTATACAAGGGTACATAAGATAATTTTCATGTATTTTCAGTTTTCAAACATTTATTTATAGAAGTAGTAAACTGTAAATTTTTTTTTGTAATATTTACAATGATTTTCTATGTACTTTTATAAATCCTTGTAAAATTACATATATTTTCATTGTAAAATCATTATTTTATGAAGATACAAATGTTATCTTTGTAATACTGCATAGGAATTCCTTGTACCTATACCTACAGTTCCTGCACTGTAAATTATTTTGTAAAATATGTCAAGGTACTTCTTCGTAGTTGTTCAATATTTTGTAAATGTAGAATAATTAGTCTTGTAAAATAATTAGTTTATAATGTCAATTATATGAAAAGAAACTTAGAAAGAATTTGTAGCCTACAAAATTATTAAGTTCGCCGGAAATTACTTATACAATGTTCACAATATCTGAAAAGTACTTTTTTGGAATAAAGTGAATGTTAATATAAATTGCATGTTTTTAAAGGAAGAGTTGTTACCGAACTGTACATTAAATGTACAGAAATAAATAAAGACAAAGCGATACAGAAGTCACAGTGTGGTGTTGTGGTAACTGTTCGCCAGCGGATCACGAGGCGTGCGGACGGTTTGGGCACTTCGCTGTGGGCGTTTAGACGCGACGAGTCTCGTTATGTGCGCGATATATGTCCGTGAGCTCGTGGTGTCAATACAATGGAAATACGCAAACAACTCCCACGAGTCAATACGTTACACATTAAGTGTGCCACAAAGCCACCTGTACTGGATTTAATACAATGGTTAGACGAGACACTTGGAATACAAGACGACCAGATAGTGGCTGTGCAGTTGGACGCCCGGCAGATGTGCATCTTTATCAAGCTGACGTCCATGCCACATTGTGAACGGATCATACGTATGACAAAGGGAACATCGCAGATCAACACTTCTTCTGGTGAGTCAATCCAAGATAAATAGAACTATCAACAGACAACATAAAACAGGGCGAGTCGTCAACCTTACTGTCTAAGTGCCTATCGAAAACATCCTAGCTGCCATTACACCTTGGTTAATACATATGTTAACAGACGAACTGTGGGGTGATTACAGAAATTTTCATGTAAAGACAGGTGTACGAATAATCAAACCGGAACTCGATCAACACATCCCGTCACAGTTAACGGTAAATGGTCACGATGGGTTTGTCACATACGAAGGGCAGATGCAGACTTGTAGTAACTGTTCTGAGATTGGACACCACCGCGTGGAGTGTCCCACCTTACTGCTACTAGCACAAAAGGACGTGAGGCGTAGTTGGGCGCAGACAGTCAAAGAGGGCAGCAACACCAGTAGGGACACAAGAATCTTGTTAACAGAACACATCATTCACACGCATTTAGCCCACCCATCAACAGCAGACGACAAAACAACTCAATGTGATGACTCCGTCTTCTTACGAGATCTGTTGTCATCACCTACACGGCTACATGATACAATAGTACTCATGTCAACATACACCGCCTCTGAAGTACCCCAGGTGGATAACAACACAACAACGGGAAACGTTAATGCAGGCAACTCACATGGAACAGTTAGTAAAATACTCACGGTACGGAAAAAATATGTGAGTCGAGAGCCGCTGATAGTGTGAGGAAAGGTAAAAAAACCCAGTCATTATTACAGTAGTCCAATACGACACGACGCGATTACTCCAGAGAGCCCTCGTTCACAACGTGAATATTCGATGAACGTTGCGAAACAATCCATACATAAACTTAAAACTAAAACATCACAAAAAGACTTAGACATGAAATGATATGGGTAATAACATATGCGGCTGTTAATATTCGCACCTTAGAGTCTCCATATAAATATCATACACTGCTACAACTTGTCTTGCAAAAAGTCACTATCGCTCATTTGCCCTATTTTGATCAATACAATGTTTACACTTACATAGGAGATAATAGAAGAGGTACGAGTATCATCACTAGTAACCACATTCAGCTGGGAAATATATGTGAACATCCTTCCGGCCGTATTATTTCCGGTACATTGGTATCAACTCAAGCTCAACATGACGCCGAAAACAAAGTGATAGGACACTGCGTCAATGTGTACGCCCCATCAGGCTCTCAACACAGGACAGCTCGCCAGAAATTTTCTTGTGCTGATATTCTCCCATTTTTAAATGGTGCTGGACATAATACTGTGACAGGTGGTGACTTCATTTGTGTTATAAATACAGTAGATGACGTGGGCGGCACATACCCAATCAATACGCCACTGAAAGACTTAGTCACTGCTATAGAAGATGACGACGTCGCAAAAGTATTACGAATCCCAATACCTCATTTCACATTCCATAGTTACGCATCTAGCTCTCGCCTAGACAGGTTTAATGTTTCCCGTACACATCGAAATGCTGTACGATCATATGATGTCATCCCCGCAGCCTTCACGGACCACTCTGTGGTAATATTTACAATGGGATGTTGCAATATTAGGCCGCTACCAGGTCGGAAATATTGGAGATTACAAACTCATTTGATAGGACAACAAGAAGTATATGATGATTCCAAACAAAATCGGGGCTGTGGCAGAGGCGTACATACCAGTACACAGATATTGGCGATTTGTGGGAACGATGTGTCAAGCCAGGTGTACGTAACGTTTTCAAATACCACAGACACCGACATCGACGGAAACATGAAACGCTTATATACATATACGAGCGAGCACTGCGCGAATACAACTCACACTCGGCACCAGACATAAATCCCAGAATAATAGCACGTCGATTAAAAAATAACTTACTGGAAATCCATAAACCGAACATGGATGTACGAATCGGGTTTCATAACCATCAAAGTCCATGGCGTGAATCCAACAGATTGGAACGCTGGGACAATTTTTGTTGAAGCGTGCGAAAAAAAACATTGGCCGAAGACACGCCGTCTCACTTAGAAAGTGACATTGCTGCCGATGAAATCAAACAGGCAGTTCAACGCATCCCAAACAACCGATCACCAGAGGTGGACGTCATACCATATTAATTTTACACACCTTACTGGCACATAGTTGGCGCAGACTTTTGCGCAATTGCTCGACATGTTATACTCAGAGGAACACTTTGTCAGTCACAAACAGAAGGAATACTATTGCTAATACCGATGAAAGCAAACGCACACGGACCCCAAGATTACAGGCCAATATCACTTTTGTGTGCCGTCTACCAAATAATAGCTAGAGTGTATGCCTAACTGTTAAAACAGACTGTACATACCATCTGCGGGCCAGAACAATTTTGCACTGGGTCAGAAAACACAATTACATTAAATCATGCTCTCTATAGGGAACATCTCTTCAAACTGAAAGTTATAGAATCTACAGATTGCGATTGCCACGAAGATGTACAAGATGTTAATCATATTATTTTTCAGTGCCCTAATATGAAACATCGAAATGCTTTATAGGACATTATGCAAAATCATAATCTCTTTCCACCTTACAGCAGGGAATGTATATTATCGCCGGTAAATTTCGAAGTATATGACGCTATATTTCAATTTATATCGCTAAATAAAATGAAACTGTAATAACAAAAAAAATGAAAATCTCTGTCATTACATTAAATGGCCATGTATGGCCTTTGAAAAATACGTCAAAAAAATTCACGATGTCTGCCTTTTCAAAATGAATATGGATAACGGTTGCAACACTGCGGGAAGTAGTGCTATATTCAATTAGTGAGCCTGCGAAGTCAGTTGTGTGTCTCACATAGTTAAAACAAGTCGTCTTTTGGACGTATCGCTGCTGGATGGAAAAACGCAGGTCGCATTTGGCTACAATTAGAAAGAGTGGAACGATCAATGTTGAATACCAGGTCTCGCCATCAACAGTCGTAAGTACCATAATTAACTATAAAATAACCCGATACAATTGAAAAATAATATATTTTGGCTGTACGGGAGACAAAGGTCAGTAAACAAGTAGAAGACGAAGAAAAGCACGGCATAGCAAAGTTATGCGATGTGCAGATATTTGCTAAGAAAAAATCAGGACCAGTGGCAATCATAAATGTCGATTTGGAAAAAACTTTCGATAGGGTAAATTTGACATTCTTGGATCGACTCTTCACACATTTTTTTTATCCACCCACAATGATCCCCATACTCCAAACCCTCCATCGAAATGCCACAACCGAGATATCGATAAACGGTAAATTTGGGCGCAAGTTTGACGTACGCTCCTCAGTCCGCCAAAGCTACCCGCTGTCCATAGGTTTGTTTGTGATGTACATTGAACCTGTCTTATGGAAACTATCCTCCACACTTTCAGGAATAGTAGTGGATGGCCATAAAATAACATGCAACGGATACGCTACCGATATTTCTCTAATTGTTCAAAATAATGACGAGGTGAAAGCTGTTCATCATATTTTAACAACAAATGGACGCGCTTCTACAGCCAAATGAACCGGGAAAACACCAAAATACTCGATCTCAAGTAGGAACCACAACAAAACCAGACATGCTCCACATCCTGGGTGTCACCTTGGCGTGCGGGATAGAACAAACACAAACTAATCAGCTGGGAATGTGTCATCCAGAGAACTAGAGGCAGCTTGTTGGAATCGCGGCTACGGAACACAAATAATATACAGCGAATAAACTTGATCAACACATACTTGCTCTCCCAATTATTGTACGTGGCACAGGTATTCCCAATGCCAGCGGCTGTTACACAAGTTGCCGAGTGTACTTATTCTGCTTACTGTGGTGCTGGTGTAAACTACTATTAACAAGACTACTAAATATACCACCAGCAGAGGTGCGCGTAGACAGTGTGTGCTTTTTGGACTATACCGCCTTTCCTAATGCCAAACGTAGGGCAGCCACATGGATAATATTAAACTTAATAGACTTCACGCTTATGGATGTGACACCGTGTTCACTTCGCGATTTTTCGGCACATGTACTTCTAGCTAGATGGTCCATGGTTAGGGACAGTACTCTACGGCGAAGATACGGACAATATCTGTTTATGTTTTAAATAATTCTTCTATTTAAAATGTATGTTTCATTAACCACACAGTGAATACTGTTTGTTTATATTTGTGTTGCTTTATTTTTCAGCAATGGAATTTTCAGAAGAGTGATGCATGCACCATGTAATACGTACAATGTCACAACTTTAAGTTAAGAAAACACAAAAAAAAGTAAATTGCTTAGGTTCTATGTATAGGGCGAGTGGTCCAAAACTTAGTATCTCTCCGAGATTTTTTTAAAAAAATAATTTAATGTCTACTTACATTATTCAAAGGTTATTTGATAAATAAGATCAGTGTTAAAATTTAGTACAAAGAACATTTAAATCTATTTTATCCTTTTTGAAAGTACAGCTACAAGGCTTGTCCTTGTAATATTACGAACATAGACTTTTTATTTTATTACAAGAACATCTGTTATAGTATTACAAGGAATTTCTTTGGCAACTGGGTTTCCAGGGATTTTCTTTGTAAAAGTACAACATTTTTACAGTGTAGTATTATTATAATTTTAACTATGACAAGGCATAGGATATAT